>RJWT010007694.1:0-27299 GCA_004365215.1 Cuniculus paca | reverse complement strand
CTTTAGAAACAAAATGATTGTTGTTCTACATGTATGTGTATTTTGACTATGTGTGACTTGGCAATACCACTTTGCAGGTTTAGTAGAGCTCTCAACTTTTAGCTTTTTCATGCTTCTTGGAAGGGTAAGGTGCTGAGGACAACATTCTCTATTCTCATGAGGATGACGAAAGTACAAAATTACACAGTCATAAAGCATGTATAGCAAGCCTATGCTGAAAATGCATGATTATATTTTACATCAATGTTTTTTACATATATTGTGAAACATATAAAATATTTTGACACTTTTTTATGACTGAGTGAAGAAAAATCTTTTCAGAACATTTTGTGCTCAATCTTATGCTAAAGTCCTTATTAATTGGCAAAGTCCACTGATGACACATCTGACAAGAATGGGGTATTACTGACACTAAAGTCAAAACAGAGAATGATACCCTGTTTGTAATTATAGAAATGATAAGACATGTGGCACAAGGTATGACTAATAAGTAATGGTAATCTGGGCTAATAGTTTTGTGTTTAATTCTTTTTGTTTGTCACAGTTAGTCACATTTCTTCTGTGTACAAATATATTCACCCATTTTTCAATAATCATCAGAGCTACCATTGAATTAATTATTTCACTTCTGAAGTCCAGGATCTCATAACCAGCACTGATTTGTGTAAGCCACCTTATCTGACATGGAAAAATACATGTTATACTCAGTTTTAATCATCTGTGCATTTTTCTTTCAAAAGAGAATTAGTCTATTTTAACAAACTTGTCTTGTGAAGAAACTGGGCACTGATACATATATTTTCTGATTAAGTACAAGAAAAAATCATGAATTAAAACAGTATTAAGGTAAATATGCCAGCAAAACCTTATTCTTTAATAAATAGAATGGAGAGTGTATTCCTAGGAGAAGGTGTAAAAGTTCTGAGATCTACTTAGAGACTAACGCAGTTTTTGTGTTCTGACCTGCCTACTTTAGAAAATCACTTGAGAACATGCACAAATTATTTTAAATTTGTCTGATTATTCTTAGAAGTACTGAGTGGAGACCGACCTTCACAAAGAGTCAGTCTTGTTGCAGTTTGCTATCAGGCACACATATCTACTAATCTTCTTGGCATTTTTGCTATGCATTACCATAAATATATAGTAAGTTTTTACTTAATGAAAGGAAATACATTTCCATGAAGTAAAAAATAAAAATAGAAAAAGGGACTCTATTATCTGTCCACCACCTTGTTTTGTTTTGTTTTGTGTTGTGTTGTTTGCTTTTGCTTGAGAAGCTCTTTTTCCCAGCAACTACGCATCTCAAATCTGTCTGAATTGGGACTGCATCTCTTCTTCCAAGACAGATCTGCTTTATTTTTAATATGACACAGAACCACTCTCCCATCACATCACTTTCTCTCTCTTTTCTCTCATGTGTTTTTTCCTCTTGGCATTTATCCTATTTGACAAATAGCATATTTTCTGTTTATGGTATCTGCCCCAGCTCGGGCCCAGGCTTCATAAAAACAAAGTGTTTGTCTGTTATGATTCATGGCTGTTGCCCAGTACCAACACAGTGTCCAGCCTTTAGTGAACAAATGAATGGATTTCTTCCTATTCTCTGTTCCCAGACTATGTCTGAAAGGTATGCTAAAACATTTTCTGTGTTAGACTTTGAAGTATTACTTATTCCAGTATATTCATTCATTTTCATGTGTGTTTTATTAGATTTCGAAACAAGTATCAATAGTCATAGAAAGTTTAATAACTAAAAATGAGGCTTACAATAACATGATTTTAAGAAATGAAGAAGATATATTTTGGCACTCGAATTTTACATTTTTGACTGTCTAAGATATGGCAACTGTATAAAGAGATACAAGTATTTATTATGTTAAGGATGGTATTATTTTATAAGTATTTGATAAAGATATAATTAACTGCTAAGTCCTCTTGAGGTTTAATTCTAAGACAAAAGATCAAATCTGAACTCTCTCACACCTATATTAAAACTTTATCCTATGATTTTTCGATTATTGTGTGACTGTTCATTTTTAGCAGTATAAAAATTAAAATTAGTTAACCTAGATAAACAATTGCTTTTATAATTACTTAAAATTAGAAGCAAATTAATTCTTTCAATGGACTGAAACACCTAAAAAGACATTGATTTTTTCTTATTGTTTGTTATTGTTCGTGAAAGAAAAATTTAAAATTAATTAACAAATACATTTTGGTGTTCACATGTGATCATAGTTCATAAGCAATATGTATAGGTTTATGGTGGAGTTTGCTTCTCTTTAAGCTTTTATTACTACTTTTATTTGAAATGTATTTATTTATAGGTGAGTAGATGGAATGATTCTTATCAAATTTTGGACTGTTTAAATGAGTTAAAATAATTATATATGCTAGCAATACATATCAAGAAATGTGCTAGCTAATGTTAGTACAGTACTTCATTGCAATAAACCTAATCTTTTAGGTGGAAAATAAATATAATTATTTGATTATACATGTACTTACTACACTAAAATAATTTCACTTAAAGCTATATATATATATATACATACATATATATATGATGACATTCTTAGTATAGCTAGCAGCTGTTAAATGAAATTACTTCATGCAACTATGTTTATAGTAATTGCAGCATTAATGGGAAACTATTGTTACATTTTTTACATATATACGTATATAATGTTATCTTATAGTCAAATAAAAAAACTTACCTACAAAATAAGAATTGCTGAAGGGAAAGGAATTGTTATTTTCAAAACCATGATTTTTTTTAAAAAGTGGTTTCAAAAAGTTCTTTGATGAGGTATGTGGAGGCCTGACTGAAGTGAAAGTTTCTAGAAACACAAATTTAAAGTAACCATCGCAATCCTCCTTCAAAAGACAAACGTGATTTCTTAATTGTAGTCAACCCATAAAATTAAATTTCAATAAATATAAGCGCAAAAAACAGAAAAAAGAAAAGAACTACAAAAGCATATTGTATTCATGAGACAGACATGTGGAGGAATGCACACTCATATAGATCCGAAATGGTTCTCATAAGTCCATGGGTTGAAGGATGGGTTGTCAGCCGTCAGTGCTATGGGGAGGTGTGGAAATAGTGAAGAGATAAGGTTTAGCAGAAGACAGTCAGCTCACTGGGAGAATTTGGAATCCTTTGAGGAGATTTTGGAATCCTAACTCCTTGCTCTTTGCTTGATGGTTGCTATGAAGTGAACAGGTCTCTTCTTTCACCAGGCATGCATATATTATGCAGTCAGAGTCCTAAAGTAACAGTCAAACAATCACACAATGAAATCTCCAGAACTGTGATCCAGAGTAAAACTTTCCTTCTTTTAAATTGATTATGTCAGGTATTTTTCCTTGGTGGTGGAAAAAATAAGGTAATGAACCAATCCTTGTCTACAAGCCAATTCCAAGTTGCTCTGGGGGTATGAACGATTTAGAGGACTTCAGTGTCTATATTAGTAACCTGGAAGCCACTGTAGGGTTTTGGACAGATGTGATATACTTCAATCTATATTCTGTAGGTATCACTCTGACTACTTTTTGAAGAATAGATTTTTAGGGGAGGAAGAAAGCAGATCAATCAATTAGAATATTTTTGAAATAACCCAAATAATGAAGGTAACAATATCTCATGCAGTGATGGTCAAGGGAATTAGAAATGTTAGCATTTCTGGACATATACTGAAGATAGAGCCAACAAGATTTATAAATGAACTTGGAGATACAGAATCAAAATAAAGATTAGCAATTGCTTTGAGAACTGAATATGCTGAAATAAGGAATCAAGTGTGACAAGGCAGAAGGTTATCAATAGGAGGTTCTCAACATTAAATATTTTATTTTTGACTTTTTTTGTTATGTATAAAGTTACTAAAATCTTGGCAGTTCAGACCAACAAATGTGTACTATAGCATAGGTCCTCCAGATTAAAATCCTGTTTGACTTAGAAGAATTTGTTACCCAAAGTTTCATAAGACAGACATTGAGGAGACTTTAACACTAGAACTCTTTTCTAGATCTCAGTGTTCTTTCAAAATTTCAGTCAGGTTTTCAGCCATTCCTTGAAGTTATAGAATCAAGATCATTCCAGATTACTAGAATGAATCAGATATCTTTCTTAGCTCCTAGAAATCATGTAGTGTTTCAGGCCAAGTGGTCTTCCTCATAATGGTCCTTTTTTCGTTGATCAAGGAAAGCGTAAAAATCCTCATAACTGGCTACCAGGGAAACCTGTATGAAGTCATGTAATCAAAGAGTTGCTATCTTGTGCCTTCCTAATGAAAGACAACAAGGGAGGCTCTATCTCACACATTTTCAAAGATTACTTTTTAGTCCAAGGCAAGGAATTTTTCAGGGTTAAGTACCATAGAATGGGAATCTTGAGGCTCATCTGATAATTCTGTATACTAGAGACGCTTGTATATTCCTTGAAACACTAAGTAAATATGGATATCCAGGATTCTGTAATTTTACTTATTTCATAACAGTGAAATTTAAATAAAAGTATTTGATGTTAGACTAGAGAGAAATATACATTGCCATGTTTAAAACAATGAAACACAATATAGCCAAATTCTGTAAAAAAGCCTAAATACCCATAAACAGACTAATGGAAAAGAAAATGGAACATACATTACCTAAACCAGTGGTATTTAGCAATAAACAAGAATAGAGTCATGCTATTTGTAAAAAAGTGAGTAGAACTTGAGACCATAAGTTTAAGTGAAGCAAGTAAAATACTAAAAGTTAAACTGTGTTATTTTTTCTTACATAAGATGCCCAAAACACAAATAACAGTTAACCAAAGGAAAGATGATGGAAAACAAAAAGTCAGAATTGTTGAAAATGAGGAATTGGAATCAGGGTTGGAGGAGGATGGAGAGTAGAGTGATAAAGAGAGCAAATACAATATGCTTGTATACAGGTGCCAGTCTTCCAAAATGAATATAACAAAGATGTATTGCAAAATTCACTAATAAAACATTATTTATTGTAAGTGTAAATGTAAAATGACTTTCACAAGTCTGGGCAAGATGGTGCACACCTGTAATAGCAACACTTGGGAGGCTGAGGCAGGAGAATTGTTGCAAGTTTGAGGCCAAGCTGGGATACTTGTGAATTCAAGGGCAGCCTGAACTACATGGTAAGATACTGTCTAAAACAATAGTTTCAGTTTTTCATGGTTTGGGTACTGAATACATAGTATCACACATCATAAAATAAATCACATAAAACATGGTAACAGAGATGTGTGACACATCTGTAAATCCATTACACTTGCAAATACGTAGTATTAGCTCCAGGCCTTATTCTTATAGTGTATATAACAAAAATAATGTGAGAAAATGTAATTAGATACATTTCGTTATGTAGAATGAGAACATTCTTCAAATTCTGTAATCTGAGCATTCTTCAAATTCTAAACACTACATACTGGTGTAAAAATTACTAGTATATAAATGTACTAATGCAGAGATATTAATGTCATTCTTGGCAAGTCTGATCACAAAAAATACTACACTCTATTGTCTTTATTGTTACGTCCCATGCTATTAAGGAACTCAACACAATGAGAAAAATGTGTTTATTTCTTGCTAGTGTTAGACACTAAAATGCTAAGCATAATCAAAAGTGCTTTTTATACTTTATTCAGTTTTTTTACATTTATTGCTGAATGGTTGCTGTACATACTGATTACATTCACTCTAGGGAATTAGTACATGTTCAATTCTCTTCTTTTTTCCCCCTCCCTTCACTTTTTTTCTCCAGCATTAGATTTATTTATAAGATCTTTTAATGTCAATTATCATATATAGAGATTGACTGCTACCTTAAGACCTAAATTATTTCCAAATTCAATTGTAATCTAATTTTTTATGTTTAAAGATATAATATATAAAAATGAAACAGTCTGTAGTCAGTGAAGATAATGCACGAATTTTCTTGTGAATTAAAGCATACTTTGTTGATTCGTCTAGCAGTGCAATGTCTAGTAAATCAATTAGAGTAGTTTGTCATTCAAACATTGTTTTTAAATACAGTCCATAAAATTGGAAAAGAGTATATGTGTACACGTACATAAACTTACTTTTAATGTGACTATTGAGGAATGTGCTGAGGTGGGGTAAATAGCAGAGGAATAAGAAATTCACTTTATTCAATATATGATATTTGCCTAGTGTGATGATATTAGGAATACATTCAAGGAAGCATTATGTTGTAGTTCTGTGTGAATGAATGAAAATTCCTCTGTAGTCCTGTTGACCTTTTTAATTATGGAGGCGCTTCAAAGCTACTCTGAAATTATAATTGTAGTTTTCTATGATAAAAAGAATTAAGTAGCCTGTTTATTTTGGCTTAACAGTAGATATAGCGAATTAAATATCACTTCCACACTTACAATTTATGCTTTTTATTTTAAATTATTGCATAGCTATCTTGCCCATATATATCCTTCTGCAATTTTACAAAAATAACATTAAATTTGGGTATAATTTCACTAAAATGCTCAAGAAACTCTTTTCTTAATAGTTCACTCTCTCCTTGGTACCATTCTTCCTTATTGCTAATTAAAGTAGCTATTTAAAGATGTTATAAATGCTATATGTAATAAAACTTTTACTTTTTAAACCAACTGCAGGGAGTCAGGAATTTGGAATCATTTAAATGTTAAGAACAAGGTCGTTTTTAATACATGACCTCCTGCCAGACAGAAATTTAATCTATTCAATGAATTCATTATATTAACCT
Organism: Cuniculus paca; assembly: GCA_004365215.1. Lineage (NCBI taxonomy): Eukaryota > Metazoa > Chordata > Mammalia > Rodentia > Cuniculidae > Cuniculus > Cuniculus paca. The sequence goes on along the minus strand of RJWT010007694.1, from coordinate 20,531 downwards.
GAAATAATTTTCATTTAAGGCTTAAGATATGAACAAAATTTGAACTTAAATATAGTATCTGTTCTCTTTACTTCACCTCATTCCCTGTGGATATAAGTATATATCTTTCTTTGCTTCTCACATCCAACACTTATTTATAAAACATATGGAATAGATTCTCTGGTTGTCCTTGTAATCCTAACCTTAGGGGAGAGTCACCCTAATTACATTTTTTAGTTACTATCAATTCTTGATAACCCTTGTATTAAATTCTCTGAAATTATTAAAATTTTAAAACACTGTCTATACTGACATCTAACAGACTATTAATTATATATGTACTTTACTTTCTCTAAACTTTTCTTAGAAATTCTTTATTTAATTCAGCTAGATTCTGTGTGTTATAACTCCCTCTCATATTTTTTATTCTCTAAGAATAGTGAAGCATTCAGGTCCTAGCTAAAAATGTTCATTTTTCATGTTATAAAATTTTTTTGGCCTTTAAGTAAGGCAAATACTGTTTCTTTTTGTCCTTTCATTGGATTTCTATATTCTAAAACAATGTGCTTCAGCCTGTCAGTTTTTCACTTCAAGTGCCCTAAGTGAGGAATGAGAGTGCCCTAAGTGTAACGTGGGTTCAATTTTGCCACTTTACCCAGGCCTTTCCTAGGTATGTTCTATTTGTACTTCTTCCCATAAAACTGACCAGAAAGGAGTGACTCAGTGTGCTTATCCTTTCAAAAGAATAATAAAAGAATATATGGCAAGTATAATGTTTCGTCTCTCTTCTGGGCTTCAGAACTTGATTTTCTCTTGTGTCCAATGGCTGTGACAAAACTGTATCTTGATTTCTTTTTTTCTGATGAACCTGTCATTGTGAATTGTTGCAATCGTGCTCCTAGATTTTACACCTGACTCATTGCCAAGGCTGGTTTCTGACTGTAAAAATCATAGATTCTATAGTTTAATGTTGAGGGGGTCGGAGAGTCAACTTAAGAGTTTGGAAATTTATTTCCTTCTTTTACAAATATGGAATGTCAGACAATTCTAATGCCTTTTAAATTGTGCACTTTGTATTCAATTGATTTAAATGAGAATTGTGTTATGGTGGTAATGTAGAGATAGATTGAATATGTGAAATACAATATCCGTAATCATTTGTGATATGTAAACATTACTTAGATTTCAGATGGTAGTTTTATTAAAATGAAGAATGATTATCAGAATGATAAAGTATTGTTTTTCTTTTCATATACATTGTTTTCTTTTCAATATACATGGCATGTGTAATGTCTGGGGTTAGTGGATAAGAGGCTTAATGTTTCATTTAGTAAAAGACATCTTAAAGTATAAGATCTGAGCCACCTTTTTAGTATAACAATAAATCCATAAGATATTTAAATTATCAATTGTACTAAATCAATAATATTTATTTATTAATCTAACCCAAATCAAAAGTACTGTCTTTGCTCCTATATTATAAGCCACACTTCTTATTTGTAATGTGCTTCAAAATAATTGAAAAGATAAAATTTATACTGGGAACGATGGTTTGTATCTAAAATGGATGCTAATTAAAAATATTTTTAAATTTTATGATATTAACATGATTCTTCTTATATAAAACATTTTATTTTGAAAACAGGAAAAGTATGCATATTGATTTTGGAAAATTTTTGGCAAACAGCAAAAATTCTTCTGGAATTTGAATACAATTAAATTGTAGATTAAATATTTTAAGACTTATGAATAGGTAAGATTTTAATTAATAATGATATTGTTACTGCGATCATATATTGTTCCTTTTAATCCTTATAGATGATTTTCTCAGGGTACATGTAATGTATTAGGATAAAATTGCTTTATTTCATTAGATTAAAATCTTAATTTTGCCAACTGTTGTAGACTTTACATTAATGTGTTAAACTGATCACAAAATCGTTTTCTCCTCCCAATCTATATAAAATAAAAACATGTATGATTAAATGTCTATAAACATTCATGAACAAAAAACTTTACATGGATAATTGCAAGAGAAAACATTTCAGCTAATAAGTACAAGCAATAATAACTGATTGAAGAGCAGTAAGTAAAACATGAAACACTTGTGGAAATAAACAGTTCAGGATATCACTGTAGAGCACCCTGGTGAGTCTGGAGTCAACAATTATCATGGGAAATTAGGATAAATCATATGATTAAACAAGGATGGTGAAAATCTAAATATGAAATTATTATAATATTAGATTGTTTTTTCACTCTCTAAAATCAGACAATTAAAACCCCTTATCCTTCTCAAGAAAATTTAAAGCAGACTTCCAGAAAAATCGTCCCAAAGAGAATTGTGAACAAGTAACAAAGAGTGCAAATCAAGTGTGAGCTAAAATACTAAATAAAATTTCCAAGATGGAGAGTGATACTTTGATTTCTTTCCATTACTTAGCTGCTAATATGTTGATAGCAAGATACATGCAGCCTAAGAGACTAGAAGATTGCTTACTGAAAAACAGAAAAAACCCAAGGAACATTTTTCACATATTAGCATCCTTAATTGTCACATATTAGTGTTCCATCCAGTCCAGGACGAAACACAGCAGCCAATAAAATTCAAGACATACCTCGATCTGCAACAAAATCTGAAAGCCAAAGACTGCTTTCATAAAATCCTGCATAATGAGCAGGAACCAAATATTGGAATGAATTAAGACAAGAAGGACAGAAATGAGAATGGAGGAAGCAGAGAAATACTCTACTTTTCTCACTTAATGAGCAAGTGCTAAAAACAGCATTTAGGAGGGAAGAGGAGATGATGAAAGTGGATAGAAGGCTTTTCAAAAGAAAACAGTCTGGAAAAGGAAGAAAAAATAATCTCAAAAATATCGCTGGGGTCCAACAAGGGCATTGAGCAAATAACTTACACTCAACATGTTTAAAAGTTAACATCTACCTGAGAAGGCTATTATAGAAACTACTTACAACAGTCAACTATCTTTGTCTTATTTCTGAAAACAGTCTGCAAATTAGTAAATGACAATACTCTACCATTCCACAATTTGTGCAAAGAATAGTATAAATAATTTATCACTATAAGGATGACTAAAACATAAAACTTGAGAAAGAAAATAATCAGTTTTGTTTGCACTTTTTAAATCACATCAATGCCAAATGACTTAACATTTGTTACATACTTTTTTCCAATTAACATCTGTCTCTAACACATAAATGAAGTAGGTTTGAGACTGCAACCAGGTCTTATGACATTATTATGTGACACTTTCCAACTTCAGCAAATCGACAGTTATTAAGTCTGAGTGTCTGCTACAAGTCCTCCATGACAGTTAGTATCACCATATCTACCATGGTCTTTAGGAAAATAAGGCAGGAAAAATAAGATACAATGAAAGGAAAAATCTGTAATTTTAAAATTGTACATTTAATAACAACTGCATCTTTTTTTTTTTTTTGGTACCACGAATCAAACTCAGGACCTTGTGCTTGCCAGGTAGGTGCTATGCTGCTGAGTTATAGTCCCAGAATTTTCTTTTGGTTTTTAGAGACAACGTCTACCATGCAGTTTAGACTGGCTTTGAATTTACTATATAGCCCAGGTTGGTCTCAAACTTGCAGCAATCCTCCTGCCTCAGCATCTGAGGTGCTGAGATTATAGGAGTGAGCCACTATGCCTGGAAAAAATGCATTTTATTTACTTATTTATTTATTTATTATATTTTTTTTATTTTAAAGAGAGTAAAGCCAAGCAAAATAAAATAGAATAAAGCCAATCAAAGCAAACAGTGTAAGTGATATAGGATTTCAAATCAATATAATTGGAAATTCAACAATGGCTACTGCAAGATCTCTTGTTGTCTTCAAAATAGCTACCCATATCATCAGACATAGTAAAATCAAACAAAACAAAACAGAATAGAACCAATAAATTGAAACAATGAATGCAATACAGGGCTTCAGAACAATATAATAGTAAGTCCAAAATGGCTACCATAATATATCTTCTTATCTTTGAAATAGCTGCTCATGCCATCACATTTAATATCAAACAAGACAAAACAGAATAAAACCAAATCAAACAAAACAATGAAAATGATACAGGATTTTAAAAGAAGATAATAGGAAATCAACAATGACCACCACTTTCAGAAAGAGATTCCTCATAGATGTTATATTGCATACTGTTATCCTCTAAATAGATGATCAGACTACTAGCTTGAGGCCAGTAAAGTCAATGAAACACTAAACACTACAAGCATTAAGCTGTATTTTACTTCAGTAGCTATCATCTCAGGCTACGTTTCTCTGGAACAGAGTCGCTCACAGGGTGAGGGGGGAACCTTAGATCTTCTTGCCTCCCAGCCTGTGTGCCGGAAGGGGCTGCAGTCTGGTTATTCTCCCAGAGGCCCGCAAATGGAGCAAGGGCCTGGCTTCTTGTTCTACTTCTGGCGGCCCGTGAATGAAGCCAACTCACAGGAAGAGGCTGGTGTCCAGCTTTCCTCCCCGCAGCCCTTGCATGGCTCTGACTCACAAGATGATACTGGCTTCTTTTTCTCCTTCCAGTGGCCCACGAATGGTGCCAATTCACAGGAAGGGATTGACATCTAATTCTCCTCCCTGTGGTCCATACATGGTGCTGAAAAAACTGCATTTTCAAGATATAAACCAAGTCAAAAATTCCTAAAGTCCTTAAAATCACCACAATCCTAGACTGTTACCTTTTCCTGCAAATAGATCTTGATCATTCTCTTTTACCTGTCAATAAGGCTGGGCCATTCTCTTTTACCTGTATAATGGACTTTTCCTTATGGGTGAGCAATATCACCCCAATATCACCCTTCTCCTGATGGCTACCAAGCATGAATGAACCATAGCCCTTCTCCTGAAGAAAGAGCTGTCATCTTTCATCTGTAAATTGAAGTCTCAATTTTCATTAGATTAATGAGATCTACCAATTTTCATCCCCAAATTTTCCATAAATGAACCCCAGCTCAAGACCATAATTCTTGTTCTCTTTCTTGACTCTCTATCTCTGTCTCAGTCTCTCTTTGTCTCCCTGTCTCTCTCTCACTTTCCCCACTGCACTCTATTTATTATGTTATGTGCTTTTAAAAATTTCCCCTTGTGCATCTTAATGACGTGTTCAGAAATTCATTTTCGTGGTGGAAGAGAGAGAACCTGCAACTTGCCACATGGATGGAGTAAGTCTAGGTTCCCCATAGCTTTGAGGAGATTCTTAGACTTTGTCCAGTGCTAATCAGAGACAAAATTTAATTATTGAAAGTATTTGGTTAAAGATCTTATTGATTTTAGCATAACTGCAGCATGGAGAAGTTTTGCAATTTTTGGCTATATTTTTCAATAAGATAAGATAATAAAAATAATTTTATATTTTGAGTTACAACATATATTGTTTGATCTGCATTTCTTTCAACTGAAATAAATACTGTTTAACACACACTGCCCTTTTACATAAAGTGTGCTTCATATCTCTTTAGACTTTTTAATTTTTTTCTTTTGAAAAGTGCAGAAGTGCAATACTACAATAAAAATTTGATTACTGGCATGTCTTCCCTAGGAACAAATTTGCAGCAAACAAACAAACAATAACAGCATCTAAAAACACCACACCATGTTTTGTGTTTGTGTGTGTTTCGCAAAGTATCTTCGATGACATGAGATTTAATTTGAGATTAATGATTTGAGATGATAGAAATATTATGTCATGACAGTATGGTGATATGCTTGAAGTATTTCTTAAAGGCATAAAGTACATACTGATTGTCTATAACTGTAATGCACTGTTGTGTAACTTAGGGTTCTCTAGTAGAATAGAACCAACAGAAAACACATGTTTAATTATGAAAGGGGCTTTATTAGATGGACTTAGAGCATCAGAAGCAGCAGAGTCCACAATGGAGAGCAGAAGATCAAACAGCAGCATAGTAAGACAAAAGAAACTGGAGGTCAATATGCAAAGGGCATTACAAAAACCGGAGCTCTCCTAAAATGGGGATGCTACCTTATACTTTCCCTTTAGATTCTGTTCATGCTATAGGTCTATTGCTTCGTGTCACCCATATCCAATGTGGGGGCTTTTATCTCTCAGTTTGTTGTTGTATATATCAGTCCTCTACAGACTCTTCCAGAAGCATGCTTTGCTAATCTTCTAGGCATTTTAAATTCATTTACACTGACATATCCTGCCTAAAGGTCACAACTGTGTAGTGCATATATAGAATAATTTTTACCAAATGAATCAGAGGATCACTTAAAAAGGAATCTTGTTACATTCTCCAACTGTAAAACATTGAACAGAAGCAAATAGAAAACAATAAATGTAAGCCCATTTAGTACTGTTATCTTGGTACAAATTCATGCATCTTTCTAACATTAAATAAAACAGACATCAAATAGGAAAAATAATAATGACTTTTGTGAAAACTGCAAGGTGGTATTATATATATAACCATTTTGCCTTTTAAATGCAGTGCTGGGATTTGCAAACTGAAGTAAAAAAGAAACTTTAAGTATAATATATTCTATTTCATCAAAGTTGTTTTTAATATTATACCTGTTTAATTCAGTGAAAATAATTGTGATTTAATTTTCCTGTGGCTATTATGTTTCATTACATTTTTGAACTAATAAAGAGCATTCAAACTGTAACTTTATTTGCTGGTGAGGGCTTTTATCCTCAAAGAGTTCAGTCTTTAACTGAATAAAGGCTATTAATTGCATTTTAGGTATAAAAAGTATTTAAATTACTTTGTTTGATAATGTGTTTTTTATTCTAAGATTTTATTGGACATTTTACAGAAATGTTTCCATAAGTATGTGTAGCTTTAGAAACCTACCTTCCCTGTCCCTTCTAGAATATTGTACAACCCTCAGCAAATCTCAGCTCTCCCTGAGGTCTCACAGTAAATCTGACCATGCGTATTATGTGTTTCCATGAACACTTACTGTCACCTGCATAGAAAGAATATGTTAAACCACTTTTTAATTTTTTTTTACTTTTATTAGTACATAATAGTAAAGTTATACTTTTGCGGTACAGAGTAATGACCTTCATCATGATGGGGAGTTGGTATATATAAATGTCACATCTTTAATTCTTTTTACTTTTTAGTAGTTAGTAAATGACCCTAAGTTTATTTAGATTGATGAAATATTGGCACTATTTTATTTTATGTTTTATTTTATCTTAGTAATGCTTATAATTGCAGAGAATATCTCTGAATACAAATTGCAAATATTTATAATGCAGATTTATTTTGGGGTCACTTCAGTTATTATAGAGTAAGCTTCATTTTTACTTGAAAATTTATTAATATTGACAGGAACTGCTTAATACTGTACAGGGATAAGTTTGTATAGCGTTAGCTCATTTTCTGAAAGTGGCACTTCTCCGTCTTCACTCTGACTAGGGAATTGTGGAAAGGAAAGGTCAAAAGTTTGGATAAACAGAGAAGGAAGATTTTGAATCTCAAGCTATCTTTTACAGTTCAAAATTAACATATAGTTTGAAAGGATTAATAAAATTTCAAGGAATTTCCCTTCAGGTATGCTAGAAGAAATAAAATATAGAATGGAGACAAGGAAATCATAATTAAAAATTAAACTTTCAAGATTCAACTTCCAGGAGTCGGCGGAAGTTACTCAAGGCTATCACATCAGCATTCCAGGTTAAATTTAGGCTCCCTTTCTACCAGACCCATCACTCTGAAAATGCCCCAAGAATGCTGAAAGTTCACAAATGGACTTAATTGAAAAAGCAGAGATCAGGAGTCTGAGGAACAAGTTAAGAGAATTGAAAGAATGTTTAAAATAAAATAAAATAATGAAATAAACCAGGGCACACATCTTTAGAAAAGGCTAGTGTCCTTCCTGGTTTTGTACCAACCTCTCCCAGGGTTTCCATTCCTTCAAAAGGAGCATAAGTTTTCCCTGTTCCAGGAAACAATGTGTATCATTTCTCTGAGGAGCTCCACACATCTACTCAGTATATCCTAAAATCGCTGCCTTAGAAACCCTTTTCACTGCATCTTATTGATATGTCCAGAAAATCCTGCAGTTTCATTTGATTCAGTGATAAACTTTAAATCTCACACGTTTTTGTAAACTAGGAGATCTGAAGAGCTTAGCTGAAGATGCCAGAATAGAATATGAGGGGCAAATGCAAATCCTCCTTGCACAAATAATGGTAGAATTATTTCAGTTGTTTTATGTTCTCTCAACATCTGGAAAGGAAAGTGAGGAATGGAACAAAATACAGAGAAACAATTTCAACCTAGAAGAAAAAGTTACCATCTGGAAATTGAGTGAAATATTGATTCGGGGTGTATTCAACAGATGGATTTAAATTCAGCCCTCTCCTTTGTACCCTGGTTTGACTAAAATCACACAAAGCTGATCATATAATGTAACTTTTATGCATATGAATATGTTACATAGATTTTGCTTCAATAACAAAATTCTTGCAGAAGAGAGACAAGTCAATTTAATTCACCTAATGAAAAATTACATGCAGATGTTCATTTAAGAGATATTATCTCTTACCACATGAGCCTTGCTGATTCGTATACATTTGTGAGTGCCCTGCTTAAAACTAAGATAACAAGTAATTTCTACTAATGAAATTATACTATCTTTACAAAAAAATGCACATCTAATCATTAGAAATGCTTCAGAGATAAAACAATGTGGACTGACACGTGCAAGAAACAAATGCAGCACATTTTTCACAGTTTCAAATACAGAATTTTGGAAATTAGTTTAAAAATCTATAGAACATACTTTGAAAAATGAATGAATAATACAAGCAAATGCACAAGCTCAGCCTTAAAAGGAAAGGACAATGTAAATAAAGTATGAGCACATTGTTACACTGAGTGGAATAAACCTGCTACAAAAGATCAGAATTGAATGACTTCAATCATGTGATGTACTTAGAGCTTTCAAATCCTTAGAGATACAGTGCAAAGTAGAATAGTGGTTGCGATGGGCTCAGGAGACAGGTCTGGGGCTTCAATTATTTTTCTTAATTTTTATTTTCATTAGTACATGTTCACATTACATGATTTCATTCATTGTGGGGAGTTAGTACATGTTCATATAATGTCTTAATTCCTTTTACGTTACCTTCCCTTCCTTTCAGTCCCTCTTCCCTCCCATCGTTGGGTCCCCTTTCTACTTCTAAAAGATTTATCTCCTTTTTTCTTGTTGTCAGTTTTTATTTTGTACCTTAATATGTTTATATTTCTCTTATAAACCATTTGATATTTAAACTTATGTCAGATTTTTTTTGCAATTAATATTATTGTATCCAGGTGCATCAATTTGCCTAAATATAACTCAGACTTATCATTATTTATGGCAGAGTACTACTCCATTGTGTACAAATATCACATTTTGTTTATCCATTTATCTGTTGATGGACATGTAGGTTGCTTCCAAGATGTAGCTATTGTGAGTTGTGCTGCTATAACACATGTGTATGCATGTATCACTATGACATAATGTCTTTAAATCTTTGAGCAGATACCTAGGAAGGGAATAACTGACTTGCACAGAATTTCATTTTTTAGCTTTTTGAGGACTCTCAATGCTGATCTCTACAGTGGTGGTGCTAGTATACATTCACATCAACAATTTAGAGAGGTTTGTTTTTTCCCTGTAGTGTCACCAACATTTTTTATGTTTCATTTCTTGATGATGGCCGTTCTCTCTGGAATAAGATGGAAAGGGTACCTAAGATTCACTTGAAGAAGATGTAAAATTTCTAGCAATGAATGGTGGTGATAGTAGCACAATAATGTGAATGAATGTAAGCTATAGAACTGTACATTTAAAATCTGTTAAAAATGGCAAATAATATATTATACATATTTTAATCCTATCTTTAAAAAGAGGCATAATATCCAATATGGAAAGGTTTGAAAATCTTCTTGAGTTTGACATTTCACTCCATTCCATCTCTGAGACGTGACTTCAGGGCATGACCTAAAGTCAGAACATAGGAAAGGTGCTTATTCACTCATCTCTACAACCCTCCAGTGAAACACCTTATGAATATCCTTCCCTGAATAATTTCCTCCACAAGAAAATAATTAAGTTACTTCATAATTTGAAAAAAACTGAAGAGTTTCAATGTGACCCAAGGTTGCAGATATAGATTAAAATCCCTTAAACAATTAAGCTGCTTCTCCTTCTTCTTCTTCTTCTTCTTCTTCTTCTTCTTCTTCTTCTTCTTCTTCTTCTTCTTCTTCTTCTTCTTCTTCTTCTCCTTCTCCTTCTCCTTCTCCTTCTCCTTCTCCTTCTCCTTCTTCCTCTTCCTCTTCCTCTTCCTCTTCTTCCTCTTCTTTTCTTCTTTTCTTCTTTTCTTCTTCTTTTCCTTTGACAATACAACACTATCAGACAACCTGTTTTTGGAAGGAGAGTTATTTTCCCTTTAAAAAGGGCCAGAGACAAGTACACATCAAGAAATGGATATTTGATGTAAATTAAGACAAAGGAAAGAAAAGGTGAATCTACAAGCATTTAGGAAACATTACAACCTACTAGCATAAATAACTAGAAAGGAATAGAAGACTTCTGATATTATTAGAAGTTTACTGTTTAGTCTTGAAAAAGAGATGAGATTTTATCAGCCAATATATTTATGTGATTCTGTGTGTATTCATGAGACAGAGAGAGAGGTAATTTATGAGAAGAAAAATTAAGAATGCACTTGAAATTACCTAAACATATCCTCAGGAAAATCTGTTTAGATAAGCTCAGATTTTTAAAATTAGAACTGAAAGAGACTTAAATACAAGCAAGATAAAAATAAAAACCCATGTGAATTCAAGAAACAGATATCATGATGCTTTTATTTTTCTTCTATTAATTATGAGATTCGTCAAGAGTCTAAGTAATCTTTTGTGTCTTGACATATAGAAATCATTCTTTCTGCTCTGTTTATAGAACACAAAACTAAAAAGAGAAACAGGAAACGTACTCTGCACATGCACTTCCCAAATTATCCTAAAGTTTACCCAGCTTAAAGCAGAAATAATTGCTGCAGATATCTGTTTATTTCTTTTTGTCCAACACAGTAGTTCCCATACAGTGCCTGAGACTGCAAAGCACTTTTCATAAATAGCTATCACTTATTTTTTAATAGAATGGGTATTTGATGATCTGCCAAAAGCATATTTGTGAGTCTAAAGATATTCATACTGTGAAAAATGTTCATATAACAAAAGATATATGGACAAGGGGGTAAGTAATTGGTTTCATGCTAGGACTACCCACAGGATTTTGTTTTGTTTAAAAAGCAAAATTTCCTATTCTGTTCTGCTGAATAATACTTCTCGCAGTGATAGTTTTACAATGTAATCTGCTTTTCTTAATACTTTGCATGCCAATGATCATAAAGATAGCAAGGTATGAGAAAGACTAATAATAAAACAAAACCCAGAACACTTAAAACAAAATTATGAAAGGTCCTTCTTTACACAACCTTTATGTAACTTACTCCATTGCAATCTCTTTCTTTTGTTTAGGGACATAGTGACACTGTGTGATGCATTGTGATTACCTGAGCAGTTTGCATGAATGCTTCGTGTGTTTCCCAGTCAGTCTGTGTGAAATGTCCTCAATGAGAAGCAGAATGTGAAATACACGGTGAGAGAATTTCACTAAATCTAAATCCCTGATAGCCATTCAGTAACTGAGGATAGAGAAATTCTCCATATTTTCACTTAGAAAACACTATTTTGATTTTTCAAAATATTTTGTAGTGCTTTTTCTTTACACCACATTTGTATTTTTATAACTAGTTAAATGTTATACAAAATTTTAATAATTTATAGACAACATTGAAAAGTCTGAAGTCAATAAAAGTTTTAAACCAATTTTAACATTAAAAGACTAATGTTATTCTTAGAGATTATCTACCCTAAACATACTTTTTGCAAGCGTTAATGTCTTTGGGCTGCAAAAAAATACTTTTCTTCTCTCAAGTTTTAACGTGTGATACAATATTCATGATTATAAAATTCTTCATTGAAATTGTATAGCACTTCTCATTTAAGCTAGGAGGATGTCATTATTATTCTAAGTTTTTCAAATGACATTCAAAACTTATTAACTCATGCAAAAGTATATAACTTTATATAATGACATTAAAAGCAAGATATATATGATTTCAAATCTTAGCAACTTCCCATTAGACTGGAGCAGGAAACTACCAAAATTTTCCCACTAAGGCTAGCAAATTCAGATACAGAAACAATAAAGCATGGATAAGAATATGAATTGCTTTTCATACAAAAATAATAAATTTCATAAAATATGTTTCTTGAAGAAAATGCAAGTAAAAACTCAACACTTTTTTTCCCTACATGGCAGATAAAAGTTTGTCTTATTTAACAACCATAAGACTGTCCTTTAGAAATAATCTCAAGTTAATCTTGAACAGTAATAATCAGATCCTAGACTTCAATACATACAGTCAGTAAACACTTATTCTTTCCCTACGATGTAACCACCATGTGCAACCCTTTCTTTACGGGAATGTGAAGCATCTCAGAAAGGGAGCAGAAGTTAGGTCAGTGAAAACAATGCATCAAGGCACTTACCCTTGAGTATGTTAGTTGGTAATATTTATAAAAATTGAGAGTAGAGATGTTTGAAAGCAATAGAATATATCAAATCAAAAGTGAAAGGAAAAACCTGAATCAGAGATTAAAATTTTGGAATGTTAATCAAAAAGAGGAAATAAGGTGAGTGAAAACAACCACAAAGAAAAATAGAATAGAAATAGAAAAACAAATGGAGGTCCAGGACTGAATTTGGATAATCTACCATATTTGCAGTGGTAATAAGCAAAAGTCCACGAAGAAGATCAGCATGATCAGAGTAAAAGGAGAAAATAGTATACACAGAATATGCTGAGTGATATCTTTGCTCTGGATTTTAAAAAATTTATTTATGTAAGTTGATTTTTATTTTATATTAAAGAGAAAAAATAAAAATAAAACAATATCAAAACATGTTAGTAGGAGAGTTACAATAATTAATATATTATTTATATTATATATTTATATTATTTATATTATATATAGTGTCTTTGTAGTAGTTCTTCAGAGAACAAGACGTAGGTATGATATTTTGTCCAAACGACATTAATACAAACCTTCTTTTCATTGAACTAAGACAAATTAGCTGTATAATTATTGTAACTATCTTGTGTATAAATACATTTTCTTTCTTTTTCCCTTTCTTTCTACTTTCCCCCATCACAGTTTTCTTTTGAACACTTTCTTTCCAATTCACAATATCTACTGCACATTTTGGATTTTGTTTACATCTTTCACATTCTCACGCAAGTGAGACAATATGATGTTTACACATGAATCTGATTTAGTTCACTTATGAGTATGGTCTCGAGTTGCACCTATTTACCTATAAAACTCTCCAGTTTATCACTCTTTATGACTGAGTAATACAGAATCTTCTGATTGATTTACATAGTGGTTGCACCAGTTTACATTTCCACCAATAGTGGAGAATTATTTCTTTTTCCTCACAGCCCCACCAGCATTTGTTATTGGTTGACTTTTTTGATAATAGCCATTTTTTCTGGGGTAAGGTGGAACCTCAGTGTTGTTTTAATTGCATCTCTTGAATTATCAATGATGTTGAACATTTTTTCATGTATTTAGTTGCCATTTGTACTTCGTCATCTGGGAAGTGTATATTCCATCCAAGATGCCCATTTTTGGATTGGATCTTTGAATTTGGGGGGGTCTGATTTTTTTCAATTCCTTATGTGCTCTAGATATCAATCCTTTGTTTGAGGGACAACTAGCTATAATTTTTCCCCCTCTGTGGGTTGTCTTTTTACTCTTTTGGTGATTCTTTTGCTGTGCAAAACCTTCTTAGTAAAGTTAGATCCCATTTGTTGATTCTTTGTAATATTTCCCTTGTAGTCTGTCTGGGTTTGTTTATGAAGTCTTTGCCTACACTAATGTCTTTGAGATTTCAACTTACTTTCTCTATGGAGGTTGATCTTTCTTGTGTGCATTATGATTAATTTTAAAATAATATTAATTTATCAATTCAAAATAAAACACTTCTAACATTATAACTGTATCCTCACATGTTCATTATCTGAACCACAATGTCCTTAAGAATTATCTAAAAATATAGAGAAATTAGATGATAACTTTGATGTAAACATTTTCAGTAGTCACTATTGTCTCATGAAGGTAAGTATGACTGTTCACATAAATATGTGACAACTATTATTCAGATACACTGTAGTAAATATGCCTTATATAATGAAGTGATGGTTGGGGAAATCTCCTGTACTTCATAGTTACTACAATTTGAAAAGAACTTACTACACAATAGTTGGGCAATTTCTTTCAGATTATAAGTAGCATTGCGCATTATGTAACATCACTGTATCCAGGATACAGAGTGGCTTTTTTTCCCTCTCAGACATTCAATTCAGTTAGAGGGATAAATAAAAACACCTGCCTGGAACATTTTATCCATTTGCATTTCAGCAGCTTCTTTTATGATTTGAAATTCTGCCTAACAAAAGAAAGTAGGGAGACAGGAGCTTTGAGAAGAAAAATTTTAAATAAAAATAAAGTGAACACAGAGAAAAGGTAAATATCTTAATGAACAGCCAAAATAGAATAGAAAACAAATATGATGAGACAAGGAACTGTTGTTAAAGCAAATGTTTTTATAATTCATAATTATAATTATTATAATATATTCAATTTACTTGAGATTATGTCATAGAAATTTTAAATTCATATTTATCTAAACAGCTTGAATTTATTAATTTTATTGAAGTAATTAAGTACTAAGATAGCTTCGTTTAAGCATGAAACAAATTGCAAGTGATAATTGTATAATCTTGTTTGAGTCAGGATAACAGAAACATTAAACTTCCATAGAGATTACTGCAGAGGATCGTGCAAAACCTTCTATCATTAGAAGACACTGATCATCATCCACATATTCTGTTCTTCCACTTTCTCCACCTTGTCTTTCAAGACTAATGAGTACATAACAGAACCACTTCTTGTCATCCAGTTGAACAATGAAACAAGGTTTTTCTGCTTAAACTTGATTCTCAAACAAATTTTGTTCTCTTTCTAAACTTAATGTCATGAAAATGCAGTGGAAAATATTTCTACACTATTAGATCTATGTGGATTAAAAAGGAAAATATTAGTAACAGTTCAAAATTGGTTTGGTAGTGTCCAGGAGAAATTGTAAGTCAGAATATTCAAACTGCTACAGTGGGAAAGGTAGGTGCAAGGATAGATTGGTGCTCAACTCTGAATACACAAGGACAGCTATGTATTTGTCACCCGCAGAGTGAAAGGATCAGTGGATGAAAAATAATTAAGAATGACTGGATTAGATACAAGGAACTGCAGGGAAAAAATTCTTATTAGATCACTTGTTAGAGATTTCCCCTAATTTGACCTAACAGGATTTCTCTTCAACTGAGCTCTGCAAGCCAAAGACAAAGCCTTGATAGAAAAGGGCTCAAGGGGGCTTGATGCAAGTGTGGTCCATGAGAGAGTCCTTGTCAGTGAGGGAAATTCTTTAAAACCTGGTTAACAGGAAAAAGTGTAATACAAAGAAATCAGACTGTTTGGGACCTTTTCTTTGTTTATTGCCATTGAGACTTTGCACTTACTACGTTATCATATCAGAATAATCTAATAATAACAATCTAAAAATGGGATTCAGCAATAGAAAAATTAATGTAATATGAAATATTACACTATTTCTTTAGAGGTGATGTCTTACTGTGCATTCCATGCTGACCTTGAATTCACAGTGTAACCCAGGCTGGCCTCAGACTCATGCTGATCCTCCTGCCTCAGCCTCCAGTGAGCTGAGATTACAGATGTGTGCCACTATGCTCACACCTGAAATAATTTTTCAAAAGTCATTTTGCATTCACTCTTCAAGCATCACAGTTATACAGAAAATTGGAATAGATGACCTTTACCTCAATCTGATAAAGTCATCTATGACAAACCAACAGCCAGTATCACATTAAATGGTCAAAAACTGAAAGCTTTCGCTCTAAAATCGGGAACAAGACAAGGATGTCCATTATCACCACTCCTATTCAGTATAGTGCTGGAAACATTAGCCAGAGCGATTAGACAAGAGACAGAAATAAAAGGAAAAAGAATAGGAAAGGAAGAGGTTAAACTATCACTATCTGCAGATGACATGATACTCTACATAAAAGACCCACAAAACTCCATAGAAAGACTTCTGGATGTCATAACCAAATTCAGTAATGTAACTGGATACAAACTCAGTACTCAGAAATCAACAGCATTCCTGTACACAAACAATAAACTCATTGAGAGAGAAATAAGAGAAACCACACCCTTCACAATAGCATCCAAAAAAATGAAATACTTAGGAATCAACCTAATAAAGGAAGCAAAAGATCTATTCAATGAAAATTACAGTACTCTGAAAAAAGAAATTGAAGAGGATCTCAGAAAATGGAAAGACATCTGTTCATTTCTTAAATCGACATTAATTATTGAACATGGTCTATAAGCATCATACAGTACTATAAACTAAAGTTTGAAAAACTTGTTAAATTTATAAGTATGATTTTATTTAGCTTGTATTAAATATTTTCCTCTTCATATTGATACTCTGTAGGGCTTTCTGAAAAAAAGCAGCTCAGGTCTCAAACATTTAAAATTCAATAGTCACCAAATGTATGACAATTTATTTGCTTTATTATAATTTTGAAGACATTTTGGGACTTCTCACCAGTAAAATTATATTTTCATTGACATAATACCAAAAGAAACAGTAAGAGATATCATAGAATCTGACAGAAAATTTTACTACTTTGAAATTTTTATAAATTTTTCCTAATTTTTTTCCAACGAAATTTAAGTGAACACTTAATATAAAGTAGAAACAAGTCTTTTAGTTAAAATGAGAGATTCTTTCAATTTCTATCCCCAAAAGAGGTCATGTCAGTGCTAGGAATTTTAGCTTAATGCATGAAAGATCATGAAAGGCAAAGAGAAAAATTCAAAGAAACTTCAGGTTGCATAAAAGTTTGAAAGAGACACTTCACACACAAGTATTTAAGGGGTTATTTAGAAAGTTTTATGCCACTTCTCAAACTAAATAAAGTGCTTTAATAGATTAATTTAAACACACGAATTTAAACTCTGTATTGAAACCTGCTCTATTATCTTAGGGGCTTTAATTTCCTCTTTGGAATCAATGAGTCATTTAGTGACCTCTTAGAGGCATGGAAGACAAGAATGTTAACCATACAATTCTTTTTTCTTTTCAAAACTATTTTCCCACCACCACTACTAAGGTCTTAGAAAAAAGTAAAAAAAAAAAAAAAACTTGAAAAGTGAATATTTGATAATCTTTTGCACAATACTCTCTTGAATATGAGATTTTCTTTTGCCTCTATATCTTACGATATCAGCAAAACTAAACTTTTGATTTTGGAATTTGGCAAAAAAGAAACAAATTTTAATGAGGTGATTATCGAAGGTCCCTCAAGCAATCTCTTTAGGTCATTTTGAGGCAGGAGATTTGCACATGGCAAAGTGGCTGGGCAACTGGACATGACTTGTGAATCATGGAAATGTGTAAATCAGGGAGACTCAAGACAGATGCATGGATGGGCATGGGAGCCCTACGCTGATACCAGTGAAGGAATGCTCTCCTCAATTCTTTCTGCCCAGGATTCATCGGGCAGGCCTTCGATAGGATGGCTTGGATCTGATGTCATAAAAAAACAGAAAGATGGTCATCAAGGTGCTAGCTGCTGTAAGCCTACTCCCAGATCTCTCCTGCATGTAGGATGTGTGTTCTTTCTTTCCTCCAGAGCATGTTTTCTTCTTTCACACTTGTCTTTTTTTATTTTACCGCCAAACACGCTCAACTTTCACATTCATTGACAATTCCTTTCAATTATTTGAATGGGACAAGAAGAGCCTGGAAAGGACTGTTGATGACTCCAATACCCAGAAATTACATCATATTATATTGACATTAAACCCAATAAAGTACTAATGGCTTTCAGTATATCCGTATATTTCAACGGTAGGTACTTGACTAAAGAACTAAGTAAATCAATATTGGTAAATTCATTTTTACATGGCATTCATGCAATCAAAATGTCTTCAGACTATTTAGAAATGACTGGACAGTGGGAAACAATGGGTTTAAAGAGTTGTCATAGAAAACATCATACACTTACTTCACAGATTATATGGTATCTTCATCAAGCATACATCTCTTACGTGTTGTAGTGATATTGGTGAAGAGATTACAATGCTGAAGTAGCTCAAAAAATTTAAGCAAACTCTGCAAGCAAAAATGTTTGATTGTATGTTCTGTTCTGGAAAGAAGAAGGTAATCAACTACAAGCTTCATCGGTGGACCAAGTTAGAACAAGAGAGTGAGAGCAAGAGACTGACTTTGTAGGTGTAAGATGTTTGGCAATGAAATTTCTAACTTATTATCTGGAACATAGGCCCCTTCTTGGAGTTTTGAATATTTTTCTTACACTTCCTAGTTAACAAAAATCTGTATTTCTGTAAATTTCAGTCAATACCTATGTATAATTTTGCATTGAAAAAGCTTTTTCAAAATTCATTATCCATGAAAATCACTTGTGAAGCCTATAAAGACACAAGATGTTGTGCCCCAAATCCAGAGTTTCTGATAGAGTACGGTGGGAATAAAGATGATCCTTGTCTTTGTTAGTTCCACCTGCAAGTTAAAGGGTGGAAAAAGGTTATTTTGTTTCTATTTTACAGAGCTTTTAGTTCTTAGTTGGCTAGCTCTAAGGCAGGGCATCATGCGTGAGTGATATAGCAAAGGAGAAAAGCTCATGGTATGGCAGCAGAAGAGAGGGGGAGAGAGAGAGAGAGAGAGGAGACAGACAGACAGATAGACAGAGAACCTTCCTGGCCTTGTCTCCATGACCCACCTCTTCTAACCAGGTTTCACCTCCCAAATCACATTTAGCTGTCAACTCATTGGTGGACTAATTCATTGATGTGAATGTGCCCCCATGATCCAATCACCTATCTAAAGCCCCACCTTTGAACCAATGAAGCTTTGGAGAACTTCTAAATATAAACCATAACATTCATTTTTAACTGAGTCTATTTGTTAGTGTTATCTCTGATCCAGGGAACGTATTTTGAAAAATACTCTGTTTCAAGGAGTCTGTCAAATTTTTTTTGAAAGTAAGAATTACTGGAAGGCTTTGCCTACAAAGTATTTGAAAATTCAAATACAGTAAATCAAACTTTTCTAATGATTTGGAATGTTTATATACTTTTCCAAAGTCCTAATGTTCCTTTTCAGTTCCTATTACCTTGACTTTATTTATCTTCCTAGTTCCATTTGATCTGTGCTTATCTTTTCCAAAGTCACCACTATTCCTTCTACCTAAATGTCTGCTTCTCCAAGGTTTATTTTCATTATTACTTGTGGTTATTCCTCACCTCATCTGATCCTTAAACTCCGAATGTTAGAAATGTAAGCATTACCATGTTTGTTCTTTGTCTCAGTCATTCTTCTGTTTCTGGACATGAGACCTGACACTCTCAATGCAAAGCAGCAGTTTATCTTGGCTCATAGTTTAGGGGGAAACTGGGTGGCAAAGGGTACAGTAGATGATGAAGTCTTCATATTACAGCCACCAGAAAGTACACAGAGAAGGAAGAACCCAGAAATGGAGATTGGGATGAGCATCATGCTCCCTTTGACTCACTTTAACCAGGTTGCACCTCCTAACACCAAATCAACTGAATTCAACCATCAGCAAACACTGATGAGTATAGTGCATGCATGATCTGATCACCTTCCAAAAACATGAGGCCCCTTTCCTCACTTTCACTGTTCACTTGCTCTTCTTGGCTTCCATGAACTACACAACTTTGCTCTAACATACCTTCCTGACATAAAACTTTTGCCTTAGATCCAGACAGCAATGGGCCAACTCCTTGAAGCTGTGAGCTGATTTAAACTATTTCTCCTATAAGCTGTGAGTGTTAGATGTTCTGTCAGTGATGGAAAAGCAAACAGCACAATCATTTTCTTCAAATTATCTGTAGTGTTCGTTTCTTCTGATTCAGGACTTAATCAAGTTTTATGAGTTGCTTATTTTGTATTCTACTTATAGACTTTTAAAATCTAGAACATTGCAATTTCTTATATATCTGGTTATCCTGATATTTGTGAAATCCAGACCAATTAATTTTTGTGTGACTACACAGAACTTCTTTACTTAGTTTTGGGAAAGATAATTACTGATCATTCAAGCTGTGTGTGGCCCTAGAGACCACATGTAGTTGCTACCTAAGGTGAAAATAATTCTGTGGAAGACTATGTGCTTGAGAGTAAGTTTGGAAAATTACTGCAAAAACTGGATCAGATATAAAGTATTTATTGCTGACCATGTAAATCAAATACTAAATTTCCTGAACGTGGGG
>RJWT010007693.1:14754-27395 GCA_004365215.1 Cuniculus paca | reverse complement strand
AAGCCTAGTGTTTACCTTTTTGGGCCCATAGTGGATTTGAGTGAGAGATGACTGGACAGTATAGGGTGTGGGGCAAGAGAAAGACTCCCACAGGGCAATGGGAAGTGTTGACCGGACCTTACAGGGAATGCTTGGGAGCATGAGTCAGGCGCGGTGCAGCACATGAGTCAGGGGCAGCAGAGTCCAGGCAGGAGGCTGGGTGGGAGGCCAGTGAGAAAGGCTGCTGGCCTGGCCTAGGGCAGAGGCAGAGGCTGAGAGAAGTACAAGTGTTTCAGGGTGGTGCTCTGGGATCTGGTGACTTGGAGAGGCACGTAGTGAAAGGGGGGTGGTGGCAAGGCTTGTGTGCAGCGGGTGGAGTGAGGTAGAGAGTGGTGCATGGTAGAGAACGGCGAGGTAGTGACCAGGTACAGTGTTAACAGGCTGTGTTTGAGGTGCCTTTGGCAACATAGTGGTAACTGCTTCCTCTTTAGGAAACAGTTGGATGAACAGGCCTGGAGTCTAGGAGAGAAATCTGAGCAGGGAATGTCCTCTTCTGTGTTACCATCAGCCTACAGCCTAGCCTGTCTGGGCTGAGGAATACACCAAACCCTGGCCCCAGGGAAAGAAGCAGGTTCCCTGGGCCCTTCAACTGGAGTAGAACAGGTCTGACAGGTTGGATTCAGGGAATGGCAGCCCAGGTCCAACTGTGCAAACAGCCAGGGCTTGGGCAGAGCCTTACAAGTCACTGCCCAGGCAGAGGGTGAGGCCAAGGGGAAAGCCCAGGGCTGACCATCCCACCAGGCCCAGAGAGCAAAGCATAGCAGGCATGGACAGAGTTCTGCCTCCACCCACAATCTGGCCTCTCAAGGACAGAAAGCCACTATGGTAGGGAAGGGAAAGCAGACAGAATTGGAGAAAGGAAGGGACAAGCCCTAGAGAAGCAATTCGATTACTTCCTAACTCACCCTTTTCTCTCTAAAATGGTGGAATGGGTTAAATAGTGCCCATTCTCCAGGAGCACAGGAAAATAAGTAAATAAAGCTACGTGTGGTAGCACACACCTGTGGTCCCAGCACTCAGGAGGCTGATCCAGGAGGACCACTGGGAGTGGAAGCCCAGCCTAGGCTACACAGCGAGTTCAAGGCCAGCCTAAACTACATAGCATAATCCTGTCTCAATCCCTCCCCACATTAAAATAACTAAAAAAGATAAGTCCAACATGACTTTATTCGGAAGAAGGGTGTTTACAGACTTAATTAAGAATTCCAAGATGAGATCATCATGCGTAAGAGTGAGCCCTAAATCCAATGACAAGCATCCCTATGAGACACGGAGGAGAGGGCCAGTTAAAAGAAGAGGCCCGGATTGTAGTTCCATACCCAGGAGCCGAGGAGCTCGGAGAATTGCCAGCCACCGCCAGGTCCTAGGGCATGGAATGGGCTGGGTCCTCCCTCAAACTCTGCAGAAAGAAACCGCCTGAGGAACCTTCAGTTCAAGCTTCCAGGCTGCACAACTCTGAGAGTCTAAAGCTCTTTTTTTGAAACCACCCCATTTGTGATCATTTGTTACTGCAGCCCTAGGGAACAAATAACAGATGATACTTACCACTCCTTTTTCCATTTTCTTCCCCTGCTCAATCTAGATTCAGCCAGGAAGCACTGAGGGTATAGTTCCGTAGTAGAGCACTTGCTTAACATGTGCAAGGTCCTGGGTGTGATCTCCAGAAGTGCAAAAAAGACACAGCCAGAAAGAAAACAGAAAAGAAATATACACACAGAAGCCTAACAACACTTCCTCTAAATTCTACTCAACCCTTTGATCAGATCAATTTGTTTATTTTTTCTTAATTTCTTCTCCTAGCTGACAGGGCTGTCTTCATGCTACCAGAAAAGAACCCCGGATACTGCACAGAGCTCAGCTAAATGCCAGCAGAAGCATTTAAACATTTTTCCTCCCTCGTTCTTGAGATACACCACACAGCTCCGTGAGCCCCAGTGAATTACCAGTATGTGATGTTTCAATTAATGCCTTGGATGGTTTTGTCAAGAAGCACTCTGGCCGGGCCTGGTGGCACACGCCTGTAATCCCAGCACTTGGGAGGCTGAGGCAGGAGGATCGTTGCGAGTTTGAGACCAGCCTGGGCTACAAAGTGAGCTCAAGGCCAGCCTAAATGGCATAGCGAGACCCTGTCTCATAAAGGCAAAGGTTGGGGATTTAGCTCAGTGGCCTAAGCACCTGCCTGGCAAGTGCAAGGTCATGAGTTTGATCTCGGGTTCCGCAAAGAAAAAAAAAAAAAGGCACTGACTCCTCAGATAACAATTAATGCTTCCGTGGTGGGGAGTGAGGGTTCCCAATAATATAAAGTACTACCAGGCTTGGTGGTATTCTCCTAATCCCTCCTACTTGGGTGGCGATGATGAGTACAACAAAACTTTAGGAAACCGAATTTTAAAGCCAAAATGGCAGGCTACCGCAAAACAACTGTCTAGCCACGCCCCGCTCAGACCCCCCCCCTTAAACCCTTATAGAAAGAAACAAACAAAAATGATCCAGGCTCATACTTTGGAGGGGCTAACTCCTCTGAGTCTGCTGGTTTAGTAACTGGTTCTCTCCGTCTCTCTGTGGATCACTCAGTGGCTACCGGTTTGCTGCAACACTAAGAAGTAGTGGAAATTTGAGGCGAGCTTGTGCAATTTGTGGAGCCCCTACCTCAAAATAAAAAATAAAAAGAGCTGAAGTAACTCAGTGTGAAGGGCCTGGGTTCAATCCCCACTACCCCAATCTTGTCTGCAAAAATGCCCTTTTAGTTAACATATATTGAACATCGCTCAAGGCATTGAGGATACACTATTGAATAGAATAGATTCCTCTTAGGTAAGCATAGTGGCAAACACCTTTAATCTGAACACTCTGGAAGGCTGAGGCAAGAGGATCATAAATTTGAACCTGACCTGGGAAATTTAGTGACTTTATGAGAACCTAACACAAAATTTAAAAACAATTTTAAAGGCTGGGAACATAGCTCAGTGCAAAGGCCCTGGGTTCAATCCCCAGGCCCACAAGAAAAATTTCAAAGTAGACCCTTCCTGGGCTTGTATTCCACTCTAGAGGACAGTCAATCAATCCATAGACAGGCTGGTATAGAATGATAAATCTTAAAAAAGAATGTTAAATGTTACAGAGCGTAAAACAGGATAAGAAAACAGTGCAGCATTTCAGGAAGAAAGAACAGAAAGCAGGGCTGGGAATTTAGCTCAGTGGCATAAGCACCTGCTTCACAAGCGTGAGGTTGTGAGTTTGATCCCTGGTACCAAAAAAAAAAAAAAAAGAACAGAAAGTGCAGGAATTCCTCTGTCTGCTCCTGTCAGAGGAAGGGCTATGTGGCTAGGAGACAAGGTCAGGAGGTGAGTAGCATTCAGACCAGGTAGGTCCCTGTGGCCATAGAAAAGTTTGGGTTTGATTCTAAGTATAACGGGAAGCCTTTGAAAGGTTTTTTTTAACACGAAGTGATGGAGGTCTGGTTTATGATTTTTTTTTTTTTGTGGCACCAGGGATCGAACTCATGACCTTGCGCTTGCAGGCAAACACTTAGGCCACTAAGCTAGATCCCCAGCCCTTGTATTTTTGAAACAGGGTCTCACTATGCCATTCAGACTGACCTTGAGTTCACTTTGTAGCCCATGCTGGTCTCCAACTCATAACGATCCTCCTGTCTCAGCCTCCGGAGTGCTGGGATTACAGGCGTGAGCCACCACGCCCAGCCTGGTTTATGATTTTTAAAGATCGTTTGGTTGCTGTGGGGAATGGAAACTGGAGTATCGAGGATGCTAACACTGTTCAAGGAAAGGAGAGGTAACAAAGGCTTGGAGTAAATTGATAGCCATCATGGTGATGGAGATAGGTATTTTTTATTTTATGTGTATGTAGCTATCTCTATGTAATGTTTCTTTTCCACAGTGCTGGGAGTCAAACCCAGGGCCTCACCTATGCCAGGCAAGCACTCTTGAGCTGAGCTTCACCCCTGCCCCACCCTTAGGGTAAAACTGTGCTTTTCAGGTAAAGGCAAAGGCATTAGCTAAAGGATTGGGTGTAGGAGATGAAAGAGTGGAACAGATGGATGTTAGCACTTTCAGGTGTCCATAGATGTGTTTACAGGGGCTAAACAGATGCTGCCCATAGGCGCTGCACCAGAGCTCAGCAGAGAAGCCTGGGCTTGCGATGCCAGGTAAGTCACCCTAGGCAGACACGCCAGGAAGCTGGGGACTGGTGAGACCTGTTAGGGTATTCAGGCGCAATAGAGAAGCAGAAGGTACCAAAAGGAGAAATTTATTGAGGGCTGAGGATGCAGAGAGGAAGCCCAACTGGTGTGGTTGAGCTATTTCCTCTGCTGGGTGTTGAGGAGGAGGCGGGGTTATAGGACCCCTGACCAGAAGGAAATGGTGCTTGGGGCCAGCACTGATGACGTGTAACTGACTGATGGGAATTTTGGCCACACGGGAAGGGAAGGAGGAAGTTGTAATCAGGGCTGAAGGGGAGGGAGGGGGTAGTGGTTAGGCTAGACTACCACCACAATGTCCAGTAATTTATATTAGGACAGAAACCTTTCAAGACCTCCTTCAAGGAAGGAGTGTAGGTGGGGAGGAGGGCAGAGGACTAAAGCCTGGGGAAACCAACACTGACAGCAGAGGCTGGTTGTATATTCTGGCTGCATCAGAGGAACTGTTGACAATGCCAAGTCCCACACCAAGAGTCATAGTTTAATTAGTAGGGAGTGGCTCTGAGTTTCACGCGAACAGCAAACTGCACATGGTGGTGCACACCTATATAGTCCCATCCCTCTGGGAGGCTGAGGCAGGAGGATTCAAATTCAAGCCCAGCCCAGGCAATTGAATGATTTAGGGAGAATCTGTCTCACAATAAAAATAAAAAAAGGTGAGGATGTAGCTCAGTGTGAAACCCCTGGATTCCATCCCCAGTGAACTCCTCCCCCAGTTCTCTAAGTCCTATATAGCGCTGGATGAACTGGCAGGGTTCTGGCCAGGCTCCAAGGATAGGAAAAGGGACTCATGAAACACCCCCTTCCCCTCCCCTCCTCCAGACTCAGGGATGAAGCCTAGGATTTGCTCCTTTCATCAGCTCCTTTTATCTTTATCTGTAAGTTTGTAACAGCTGCCCTTTCCATAAGAGAAAGAAGGATGTTTATTTGCACTCTTCATTTCAAAAAGAACCAAAAATGTTGGAGAGCTCAAAGCTAAACTTTGAACTCCCGGATAAATAAATCATTGTTTATGTCTCCTTTTATGTCTGCAGAGTTTTGGAGCAAACAAAAATTATTACAGAGATGCACCCAAGAAGCTGCTTTTACAAAGCCAGGCCAAGATCCTCTCATTAGTGGCAACTAATGTGATATTTCATATTTGATTGTCTGGGTTGGTAGCCTGAGGAGCTGCTGCAGAGCCAGGGCACCAAGAGGCAGTTGTGCCTTTTTGAGGTTTTGGCAAGGGATGCCCAGGACATGTCCAGCCAAAATCCTTGGTTGGTTCCTTTCTGAATAACAAGACAAAGTGTCCATCCTCTGAAAGCCCCTCTGTCCCTCCTGACGCTTCTCTGATTAAGGGGCCAAATCCGGACAGCGTTCTTGAAATGTGGGGTGGTGGAGCTAGAATTCCAAAAGCAGGGGAAAAGGGTCCCACATTTCACCAAGTCTCCAACTTTCTCTAACTTGAACTCAGTTGCTTCAGAATCGGGATCTTTTCCTCTGCCTTACATTCACAGGAAGCAGAAATCAGGCCTTTTCTGAGGGACTCGCACCCACTGTCATCTCACCCTGCTCAGAGGACCCTCAGATCTGGGCTGCCTTGAGGACTGCATGCCTGTCACAGTGACTCTCTCCAGGAGTGGCTTTGAGGTCCAACCCTTCCGACCTGCAGACCAAATTTTCCCTGTGGCCAAGGAGGCTTCCCTGAAGCTTCTGCTCCCGAGGGACTGAGGGATGGAGTCTGTCCAGAGTGGCCATGTTGCTGAGATCAGATGCATTATTTATGATGCTGGTGTCAGCATGGCTCCCAGGCACCAGGGGAAATGGAAAAGGCACTTGGGTCTGTGCTGATTAAACTAAATATTTAAACAGGAATCAGGAATTGAGGCAAAATCCATTTTTCTTCAGTAAGGGAGAGAGGGCCACAAATGACTTCAGGGCTGGGGCTTAATAAACACTATCCAGATCAGAAGGGAAGGGCTGGGGCCCTGGACTTGGGTTCTCCTCCTACTGGGCTCCTGGCCTCCTCTCTGGGGTCTGCAGGGAATTCCAGAGGAGGGAGGGAGGGAACAGAAGCAGAGGAAAGGTTTGAAAGCCACTGTGGGAATGAGACAGGAGGCAACAGAGCAAAGCCAGGCTGAATTCATGTTTTTGGTCATATTTTCCTTACACAGCGGCCTCCGTCTCCTTGCCTCAAAAAACAGACACTCTGTGGGTGGGGGGAATTTCAACAAAAGACACCAATAGTACCAGCACTCTGGGATGCTGAGGCAGGAGGACCACTAGAAGTTTAAGGCCTGTGCTACATTATGAGTTAAAGCCCAGACTGCATTACAGAGTAAAAACCTGTCTCAAAAAAGTAAAATGAAACAGGGCCAGGGATTTAGTTCAGAGGTGTAAGCACCTGCCTGGCAAGCAAGAGGTCGTGAGTTTGATTCCTGGTACCAAAAAAAAAAAAAAAAAAAAAATTTAAAACAAGGGGTACTGGGGTCAGGCAAAGTGACACACACCTGTAATCCCAGCACTTGGGAAACTGAAGCAGCAGTATTTGAGTCCATCTAGCCTAGGCAAATTAGCAACCTAATAAGAACTTATCTCAAAATAAAAAATAAGGGCTGAGAATTTAGTTCAGTGGTTCAAGCACTTGCTTGGTAAGTGCAAGGTCATGAGTTCCATCTCTGGTACCAAAAAAGTAGAAAAATAAAAAATAAAAAATAAAAAAGCCAAATGTGGTAGTGCACTAACATAACTCCAGCACTCAGGAAGGCGAGGCAGGAAGATCACTGTGAATTTGAGGCCAGCCTAGACTGCATAGTTGAAGGCCAACCTAAACTACATAGCAAGACCCTGTCTTCCCCCACCCCAAAAAAAAGGGGCTGGGGATGCAGCTCAATATAAAAGTCCTGAATTCAATCTCCAGTACTGCAGGGAAGAGAGGAGAGATTCAGCTTGTACCCTCTTTCTTTCCTTTCTTTCTTTCTTTCTTTCTTTTCTTTCTTTCTTTCTTTCTTTCTTTCTTTCTTTCTTTCTTTCTTTCTTTCTTTCTTTTCTTTCTCTCTCTCTCTTTCTCTCTCTCTTTCTTTCTTTCTCTCTCTCTCTCTCTCTCTCTCTCTCTCTCTCTCTCTCTCTTTCTTTCTTTCTCTTTCTTTCTTGTACAAGAATCAAAGTGTCCACTTTATACTACTTTTTTTCCAAGACAGGGTCTAAATGAGTTGCCCAGGCTAGGCTGGAATTTATAATGCTCCTGCCTCAGCCTCCCACATTGTGGGAGTTATACACCTGGCTATCACACTTCTTTTGATCTGCAGGAAGGAGAAAGCTAGGATATGAAGTTATAATAGACAGCTAAGTTAGGTAGAAATATTACAGGCAGTAAAACAGGATTGGACTCTCAAGGTCTCAATGCAGAAGTTGAGAACACATCACAGCTGTGGGTGGAGGCGCCTTCATTGAAGGCCCGGCCTCAAGACAAAGATAAAGTGAGTGCACCTACTTCTTCCAGGATAAACCATAATGATTGATATTCTAGATAGGCATCAACCACCTGGGTGGAGTACCAAGGCCTCTACCTATCCTTTCCAGGAAAGGTCCTTGTTCTTTCCATGCACACTTGCTACATGACCTGCTTCCCCATTTGATCAATATTATGTAACTAGGCAACTATACTTGTCATCTTATTGGTTGATCATAGTTTTGTACTATCTTAAACCCACCTCATGATTTTGTATCTACCTTGTGATTTTTGCTCCATAAAACCTCCCCTAAAAGCAGAGTCCACAACAACCCACTTACAGGATCCTCTTCTGTCTTTCTTAGACAGAAGTTGTCTTTCTATCAAAAAATATTTCCTTTTAACCCCCATTGTTCCTTAGAAGTTGTTCTTCAATCTTGGGGAACACGAACTCAACATGTCAGACATGTAGCAGTTTGGGAGTTACAATATTTTACTTAAAGGGGAACAGGAGAGGGGAGTGGGGAAGGGAAAGAAGGAAAAATTTTTAAAAAATGAGAAAAGGAAAACATGGAAACAAAATTTTTGTAAACAGGGAGGAGAGGAGGGATTGAATGGAGGGTAGGGGAATGGGAAAAGAGTAATCAAGTTATATCACATACGGGTACAAATTTCTATGATGAATGTATATCTAAAGTGTACCAATAGCCGGGCATGGTGGCTCACACCTGTAATCCCAGCACTCGGGAGGCTGAGACAGGCGGATCGTTGTGAGTTCGAGACCAGCCTGGGCTACAAAGTGAGCTCAAGGCCAGCCTGAATGGCATAGTGAGACCCTGTCTCAAAAACAGGGCTGGGGATCTAGCTCAGCGGTCTAAGCGCCTGCCCGGCAAGCGCAAGGTAGTGAGTTCAATCCCCAGTGCCACAAAAAAAATTAAAAAAATAAAAATAAATAAAAATAAAAA
Organism: Cuniculus paca; assembly: GCA_004365215.1. Classification (NCBI taxonomy): domain Eukaryota; kingdom Metazoa; phylum Chordata; class Mammalia; order Rodentia; family Cuniculidae; genus Cuniculus; species Cuniculus paca. Next base: position 18,742 of record RJWT010007693.1, on the reverse strand, counting down.
AATAAAAAGTGTACCAATAAAATCTTATTGTAAAAATGGGCATTTCCCTTATACAATTTGGATTATTTGGAGGGCCTATCTAACAACTATATCATATTTGGAGGTCCTACCAAGATAACTGGATGGATATGAGTTTGCTTTTGTTTCATAGATTCTGGATTGTGACTTGCTTAGGTAATAAAGAGTTTTTGTGCCTTGTCTTTGTCAATTGCTTATACTTTGAATTTTTTTTTTTTTTTTGCAGCACCAGGGATCAAACTCATGACCTCATGCTTGCCAGGCAGGCACTTATGCCACAGAGTTCAATTCCCAGCCCTTGTCTTTTTGAGACAGGGTCCGTTCAGGCTGGCCTTGAGCTCACTTTGTAGCCCAGGCTGGTCTCGAACTCGCAACGATCCTCCTGTCTCAGCCTCCTGAGTTCTGGGTTTACAGGCATGCGCCACCAGGCCCGGCTTATACTTTGAATTTTATGACTTGACTTTTTGTCAGTTGCTTATGTCTTATCTCTTTTATGCATTGTCCTTTGTCTTTGTTTGTTTTCTGTCTTTTTTTCTTTATTTTAAAGCAAATAAAACAAAATGAAACAATAAAACAAAACAAAACAACAAGAAAGATCTTGGATTTAAAAAACAAGACAAGCCGGGCGTGGTGGCTCACGCCTGTAATCCCAGCACTCGGGAGGCTGAGACAGGTGGATCGTTGTGAGTTCGAGACCAGCCTGGGCTACAAAGTGAGCTCAAGGCCAGCCTGAACAGCATAGTGAGACCCTGTCTCAAAAAGACAAGGGCCAGGGAGTTGGCTCAGTGGCCTAAGCTCCAGCCTGGCGAGCGTGAGGTAATGAGTTCAATCCCTGGTACTGAAAAAAAAAATAAATAAATAAAATAAAAAACAAGACAGTAGGAAATCAACAATAGTTACTATATTGCATATTGTTATCCTCTAAATTGTTGCTCAGACTACCAGGTATAGGCATGCAAAGTTAATCAAACATTACAAGCCCTAGATTGTTTCTTTACTCCATTACCATCATTTCGGAAATTTCAAGTGTGTGACTTCCAATTGATTTTGTGTCTATGTCTCCTGGCCTTGTTCTGGGTGGGCTGGAGGTCCACAACCGCACCTTGTTCCTTTGTCTTGACATTGCCAGTGCTCCCCTCAATCTGCTGACTGCTAAGTCCCAGGCACTTCCCACACTGACTGCCCACCCTGTGGTGCAGAGGCTTCAGCCAAGCACCTGGGTTCTCCAATCTCAAGTTCCCAGGATGATGGAAAGGTGTGGGGCAGCAGCCCACCAATGCTCCTTGGGGCGTGGCTTCTCTTCTGGCCCATGATGCCTGGATCACCGGGAGGGACGGCCTCCTCTTCTCCAGGACTGCAGCTGCTGGCTCACAGCGGCACATGGTTTCACTTCCAAGCCTGCAGCGGCTGGCTCACTAGAGGGCACAGCTTCTTCCCCTCGAGACTGCAGCAGCGGGCCTGGTTTTCTTATTGTTACAGGATTCCAGCATTACCTCTCTCCATGGGCTTCGAGTCTTACTTCAGATCCTTCCTGAGCCCCGGGGACCCACTTCCCCCCTTCTTCTTTTCCTCATGTTGCTATATTCCAGTGTCTGGATACCAAATCTTTTTCCCCTTTTTCTTTTTTGGCTTTTTGAGACAGCGTCTTGCTATGTAGTTCAGGCTGGTCTTGGGCTCACGTTGTAGCCCAGGTTGGTCTTGAACTTGCAATGATCCTCCTGCATCAGCCTCCTGAGTGCTGGGATTACAGGTGTGCGCCACCATGCCCGGCGTGTTTTTTGTCTTTTCCAGACAGGATTTCACTATGTAGTTCAGGCTGACCTTGAACTCACTGTGTAGACCAGGTTGGCCTGGAACTCATCACAATCTTCCTTCCTCAGCCTCCTGAGTGATGGGATTGAAGGTATGTGCCACCAAACCCAGCAGTCCTTTGTTAAAAATTATGATAAATTTAAATTGAGAATATGGGAATATTATGATTTGCCTTTACAGGTAAGGTCTTGCATTCCTAATTTTATATATTGTATTGGACAAGTTGTTGAATTTACTAGTTTGACAGTCATGGGTCATTAACTTGTTTTAGACAGCATAAGTAAAAATAATGTTAGAGTGCCCTCTAGTGGACTTTGATATGAAATGCTGTAAAATGGGTCTTTATAAAATCTAGTACATATTTAGAAAATATACATACTTGCTAATAAATCACAGGACCCCATTTGCCAGTTAAAAGCCAATAAGCCAGAAACCATTCTTAAGACTTGGAGGATAGGTTTCACTGGGGCAGACTGACCCTGATCTCTCTCTACACCCTAGAGGGAATGTCAAGACTGTTCTGCCTCAGTTTTATTTCTGATCTGATCTGCTGATCTCATTTCTGATCTTTGTACTTTCCTTTTTTTGGAATCATGTAAGATTACAGAAAGAAGAACTCTAAACTGAGCCACCATTTCTGCCTACTCAACAACTAAGAATCTTCAAGTTGAGCCCATAGAAAATGAGCGTTTATTAAAATTGAAGACAGAGAAGTCATCTTAGATGAAGACAGCTCAGGCTTTTATCTATTCCTTATAGAACTCTAACAAACAGCGGTTAGTCTGCCAGGTGTTAAATGCTTTTGGAGCAGCTGCTACTCTTAAAGTAGAGGATAGGAGGGCTGGAGAACTAGCTCAGTGGCCTAAGCACCTGCCTGGCAAGCATGAGGTCATGAGTTCAATCCCCAGTGCTGCAAAAAAAAAAAAAAAAAAAAAGTAGAGGATAGGTTCCCCAGCACCTTTTTGCCAAACCCCCATTGAAGTTGATGGAGTGTTGACCAGACAGGCTGCTGGATTTCTTTCCAGAGAGAAATCTCTGGTTTCATGGAACCAATGAAAGGTAGGAGAACTGATGGGTCATGGCCAGGGTGATTCTCTGACAGATTCCCAAATGTTCCTGAATGGAAGCTCAGTCCCAACAGCCTGACTGGGTAACTAGTAGAAAAAAAAGTCTCCATTTATCTATAAGAGTTGAGCTATAGGTTTGGACTTTTTGCTCTTCTAGTAAGTTAGAAACACCCCCTAAGTTTTTTTCAACTCCCTTGGAATTAATTTTAAAACCACCTTGAGGTTAGATCTCTCCTCTCAGCAGGAAGTCTCGATAAGGCAGCTTACAATAGCTGTTTTACCTTTGCAGAGGAAAAATAGCTATCAAAAAAGAGATACACTTGTGCCATGCACGTGCTAGCTAAGAGCAACAAGGATTTTAGTCATCCTTTATATTCTGTCATGTGCATGTACAAAAATGATAAATATGCCTTTATTAACATGTAAATTGTGGTTGCTACTTGATGGGTTAAGTTTAATCCATGAATTTCAGAGACGCAGAAATGTTACAATATATTTTGTGTAAAACTAAAAATAGGAAGATTTCCTAGGTGATTAGGTCGATAACTTGACCCTACCTAACTGTCTATCTATCTGTCATCTATCTCTACAGGCGATCACTTTTGCAGGCTGGGAGGTGCTCCAATCACTTTCAAAGAGTTGGAAAGCAGTGGTTTAAGCCTCTTGAATATTGGTTTTGCTAGCAATGCTTTCTTGTTTGAACATGACTGTTACAGCTGTAATCAACTGTAATTTGTGCTTTTGGAAACACCTGCTGGAATTAGGAGTATAAGTTTCCAGGGAGATATGGTCATGAACAGGCAAAATGTAGCTAGTGCAAACCAACGTACCTTCTGGTCCCTCTCAAATGGCAGCCGCCTGCTCTGGAGTGGGCCACTTTGGGGGATACCTTGAGGATATAGAAATCAGGTACAAACTACAGGGATGCCAATTCTTTCTTGTATATTTCAGATGGGCAACTCAATGTCAAACTCTCTTACTCCTTTGAAATGTATACTTTCCTCTGTGTGTGTGTGTGTGTGTGTGTGTGTGTGTGTGTGTGTGTTGAGACATTGTCTCACTATGTAGTTTAGGCTGGCCTTGAACTCACT
>RJWT010007693.1:0-14654 GCA_004365215.1 Cuniculus paca | reverse complement strand
TGCACTTGGCCTGCCTATCCTCCAGAACCAAAATGGAATGCAGGGGGAAGTATTGATTATGATACTATTTCACTACTAGAATTGTACTGTAAGAGAGAGGGAAAATGTTCAGAACTGTCTTATGTTCAGTTTTTTTTTTCCACTGATAATAATCCTTATTTGTGTTCAAAATGCAAATGTAGGCCACAGGAAAACCTGACCCTTAAGGAATCCACCATCACTGACCCTGAGGTTACTTTTCATCACCCTTTGTACCTTGGGGACAACATTTCCAAGGGAACATGAATCAAAACCTTGTCTACTATTTTGAACCTGGGGACAAGTTTTCCAAGAGAATCTTAATCAAAACCTCATTCACTATTGCTGAGTCTGAGGCTTTCCCACTTGGCTTTGGGTCCCAAGGCTGAGGCTTCTAGGCCAGCTGTAATGGAAGCCTCTACAGGGCCATGTATATCCTGTGCTGATTTGATTCAGACTCCTCAAGGGCAGTACCCCTTACAGGAATTAAAATAGCAAGGATGAGGCTGCCCACATTCACGTGTGCTTTTCTCTCAGTAACCTAAAACAGATCAAACAAGATCTAGGAAAGTTTTCAGACGACCAGATAAGTCCACTGAAGTCTTTAGAGGACTTACTCAGACCTATGACCTACACTGGAAAGATGTAATGTTACTTTTTTTTTTTTTTTTTTGGACTTTATGAGACAGGGTCTCACTATGCCGTTCAGGCTGGCCTTGAGCTCACTTTGTAGCCCAGGCTGGTCTCGAACACACAACAATCCTCCTGCCTTAGCCTCTCAAGTGCTAGGATTACAGGAGTGTGCCACCACACCCAACTGGGTGTAATGTTACTCTTAAATCAAACATTGACTTCTAATGAGAGACTGACTAGCAGCATTACTAACTACTACTACATTTGGGGATGGATAACATATTGTTGACTTTAGAAGGCCAAAAGAGAAGCAGTGAGGGAAACAGCTGATTCCGCCTTGACTCCATGCAATCCCTACTCAAGATCCCTACTGGTCTTCCAAACACGAGATTGGAATAGGAGACACCTTCAGGCATTTTATTTATTTATTTATTTATATTTACTTATTTTTGTCTTTTTGAGACAGGGTCTCACTATGCAGTCCAGGCTGGCCTTGAACTCACAGGAGTCCTCTTGCCTCAAATCTCCTGAGTGCTGGGATTACAGGTGTGTACCACCATGCCTAGTCCTCAGACATGTATTCTTGAAGGTCTAAGGAGAATGAGAACTAAGCCCTTCAATTATTTTACATTATCAACTATTCATCAGGATAAGGGCTGGGGATATAGCTCAGGAGCACAGCACCTGCCTGGCAAGTGCAAGGTCCTGAGTTGAATTCCTGGTACACACACACACACACACACACACACACACACACAGACACACACGCACAAAGGAAAAGGGAGAATCCCTCTACCTTCTTAAATTGTTTACAAGAGGCATTAATAAAACATACCTCCCTGGCTCCTGATTCACTAGAAGAACAGATTATTCTTCCCCTGCCCCTGAACAGATTATTCTTAAAGACAAGTTTACTTCCCAGTCAGCCTCAGATATTAGGAAAAAGGTACAAAGGATGGCTTTTGCTCCAGATAGCTCACTGATACTTTAGTGAGCATTGCCTCCTCAGTATTTTATAATCAAGATCAAGAGGAGGCCAAGGGAAGAAAACAGAAACCAAGACAAAGCAGCTGCTTTGATTGTAGCCTTAAAAGAAATTGTCTCTAAGTCTAATTCTTGGGGATCCGAGAAGAGTTTTATTACTCAACTCACCTGCTACCACTGTGGAAGGCCAGGCCATTTTAGAAGAGACTAGAATGAGAGCCACGGGAGCCATGCCCTGATTACCAATGTGACGACTGGAAGTCAGACTGCCTTCTGAGATGGAGGCCCCAGAGCTCAGGCCCATCTCACCAGCAGATCCAGCAAGACTGAAGGGCCCCAGGCACTCTGCTTTCTCCCTTAGGCTGGACTGTCATCTCCATGGTGGAGCCCCAGGTAATAATGATTATCAAGGGGAAAAGAAACCAGCCTATTGCTGGACACTGGCACATGTCTCTCAGTCCTTCTTTTCAACCCTGGCCTTCCTTGCAGCCATCATACCTCAGCAAAAAGTCACTGGAAAGGAAACAACTCATTATTTCTCTCAACCCTGAGGTATAAGTGGGACAATTTTCTTTTTAAACATTCTGCCAAGGAGTTAGATTAGTGGCCTAAGCGCCTACCTGGCAAGTGGAAGGTCATGAGTTTGATCCCCGGTGCTCTTGTCTGCATATTGTAAAATATATGCACACAGATCATGTATGCTACCTCCCCTTCAGGGAGACAGAAATAAATCCTTAAGTATGGGCAACTAAAGGTAGAATAGGTAGAGCATTAAGAGTTGCTCCAGTACAAATATATCTCAAAGATCCTACTAGTTTTACTCACTGGGGACAATACACTTTAAGGCCTAAAGTTAAAAGAGGATTATCACTTAAAATTGATAACTTAAATACACAAAGTTTACTTACCGTCTGTAACAGCCCAAGCAACACTATGATCTTGGGAGTTCAAAAACCCAATGGGGAATAGAGGTTGGTGCTAATCACCTAGTGGTACCTAACATGTACACTCTCCTGTCTCAGATCCTAGAAGATGCCGGTTGGTTTTCAGTGTTAGATTTCAAAGATGCCTTCTTTTGCATTCCTCCACATAGATTCTCACTTTCTTTTTGCCTTTGAAAATCCTCACAACCAGGCTGGTATGTGCCCCTGCAGAAGAACTCTAGCCAAGGCACCCAGCCTCTGCCAAATTTTCTAGCAGGTAGAGGTTATAAGGTTTCTAGGTTTAAGGCACAACTTTGCAACTGCAAGGTAGAATACCTGCGCCTCATCATATCTAAGGGAACTCGAAGGCCGGGGGAAGAAAGAATTAAACCAATACTTTCCTTCCCACAGCCCAAGACTTTAAAACAGCTAAGAAAGTTCCTAGGCTTTTGCCACCTTTGGATAGTAGGATAGGTAAGATTCCATGACCCCTCTATCAGCTTATAAAGGAAGCCTAAAAGGCAGATACCCATATTTTCATCTGGAAGCCTGATTCCCAAACTACATCCCAGAAGCGTTTTGTCTTTTTTAGACAAGGTGTCCGTATGCAGTTCAGGCTGGCCTTGAGCTCGCTTTGTAGCCCAGGCTGGTCTCAAACTCTTGATGATCCTCCTGCCTCAGCCTCCCGAGTGCTTGGATTAGAGGCCTGTACCACCATGCCTGGCTTAAATAAGCACTTCTAAATGCCCCAGCACTGAGGCTACCAACAGGACACCATTTCAATCTGTATGTTGAGCTGGGAATTTAGCTCAGTGGCTTAAGCACTTGCCTGGTAAGTGCACAGTCGTGAGTTCAATCCCTGGTACCAAAAAAGAAAAAGAAAAAAAAAAAACCCAAATCGATTTATATGTTGATGAAAACTGGAGTATGGCTTTAAGAGTGCTCACACAGATTAGGGATCTGCTCAGTAGCCTCTAGGGTAACTGAGTTATGAATTAGACATTATAGCTGAGGGATGACCTGTGTACCACAGGGCTGTGGCTACAGTAGCTCTCCTGGTAGTAGAGGCATCGAAGCTGACTTCAGGCAAAGATCTCACTGCATATATACCTCATAATGTGGAAAAACTTCTTTCTTCCAAAGACAGCCTACCAGTCTCTACTTCTAGAATGACCATTCAAATAAAAATATGCTCCTCCTTAAACCCTGCCACCTTTCTACCAGAAAAGGAGGAAATTGAGGCTGAAAGACATGACTGTGAATAGGTAATTATATATATGCAGCCAAAGAAGCCTTATTAGACATACCCTTTCCTGACCCTAATTTTTTTTTGAGACAGGGTCTCGCTAGGTAGTTCGCATTGGCCTTGGACTCACTTGTAGAGCCCAGGTTGACCTTGAACTCACAGCAATCCTCTTGCCTCAGCCTCCTGAGTACTGGTGTTATGGTTTCTGTCTGGATGTCCCCCCAAAGCCTCATGTGGTCACGGGCAGGGGCCTTTTCAAAGGTGGCTGAATGTAGAGTTTGTGATTGGTTCATTGTCTAGTGCTGGGACTGGTAGCATGAGTGCTGTACCCACCCTGGTGCAGGTAACCTGCATACAATATAAGGGAGGAAAAGAGGTTTGCTCTTCTCTCTTTGCTCCTCCCTGTTTGCTCTTGTTGCTTTTGGTATCTGCCACTGCCATAAATAGTTGCCCCTGTGCCATGCCACCCTGCTTTGGAGCCAGATGATTACAGACTGAAACCTCCATAAACTGTGAGCTAAATAAATCTATCCTTCCTTAATTCTGGGCATCAAGTACTTCATCACTGCAACAGGAGACGAAAGTAACTAAGACAACTGGGATTACAAGCATGCGCCACCACATCCAGCACCTGACCCCAATTTGATCTTCTTCCGTGATGGCAGTTCCTTCATGGAAAATGGGGCAAAAAAGACAAGGTAAGTTGGTATGGTAACCCTTGCACTCCAGAAACTGAGGCAGGGAATCACTGTGAGTTTCAGGTCAGTCTGGGCTACATAACTGAATCCAAGGCTAGTCTGCACTACACAGTGAGACCCTGTCTCCAAACAACCAAAGAAAAGAAAAGAAAAGAAAAGAAAAGAAAAGAAAAGAAAAGAAAAGGAAAGAAAGAGAGTATGCAATAGTGAGTCTACATCAGACACTTAAAAGTTCCTCATTTGCCCCTGGGATTAGTGCTCACCTAGCAGAGCTCGTAGCTCTGACCAGGGTTTTACAACTCACTGAAGGAAAAACAGCAACATTTATATTGATCCAAAGTGTTCTTTCCTAGTATTGCACACCCATGTAGCCATGTAGAAAGAAAGAAATTATCTGACAGCCAATGAATCTCTCAGTTCCAAGGAAATGGATGAACTTTCTGTCTATATGCCTTCCAAAGTGGTATTTATTCACTGTCGAGGACCTCAAAAAAAAAGTTGACGATGTATCTCGAGGTAGTCAATTGACTGACAGAGTAGCAAAAAAACTGCTCAAGGGTCAACCCTTCAGAACCCCCAGAGCTGGGAAGTGTCTCTTGATCATACTAAGTCCAAATATTCTCAGTCAGAAATTGAATGGGCAAGCCGGGCCTGGTGGCGCACGCCTGTAATCCCAGCACTCGGGAGGCTGAGACAGGAAGATCGTTGTGAGTTCGACACCAGCCTGGGCTACAGAGTGAGCTCAAGGCCAGCCTGAATGGCATAGCAATACCCTGTCTCAAAAAGACAAGGGCCTGGGATTTAGTTCAGCGGCCTAAGTGCCTGACTGGCAAGCGTAAGGTCATGAGTTCAATCCCCGGTGCTGCAAAGGAAAAAAAAAATTGGGCACTCTCCAACGGGCATTAGTTCCTTCCATTAAGATGGTGATAATCAGATGATAGTAAATTGTTCCTTCCTAGTGTTAGTCCATGGGGAATTATTAAGTCTTTACATCCAATCTTTCACTTGGGGAGAAACAAGACTCATCAGATGGCGTCAAAGTTATTCATAGGATAGGGAATTTCTCAGATAGTTCAGTTCATGTCTTAACTATTAATACAACAGATAGTTAAGACATGAGCTCTGCCATAAGAAGAATCCTCTGAACTGGACAATAGCCCCTCCGGGTATACAGAGACATGGTAAATATCCTGGTGAAGACTGGCAGCTCGATTTTTCTCATATGCCATAAGTAAGGCCTTTCAATACTTACTGGCCTGTGACCTTCACAAACTGAGTTGAGGCCTTTTCTTAAAGAACAGAAAAGGCATGAGAGGTAGTAAAGGTTTTGGTCTCAGAAACCATCCCCAGATTTGGACTTCCTAAAAGCTTACAGAATGATTATGGGCCTTCCTTTTTTTGGGGGGGGGGGTTGTTTTTGTTTTAAGTTTTTGGTCCTGGGGATTGCACAACTCACAACCTCCCACTTGGCAGGCAGGCACTGTGCCACTGAGCCATATCCCTGGTTGCTGGGCCTTCCTTTAAAGCAACAGTCACACAGAGTATCTCTCAGGCACTGGGCATTCTCGATCACATCCATTGTGCATGGAGCCCACAATCATCAGGAAAGTTAAAAAAATGAATGAGACCCTAAAGAGACATCCTTGCAAAATGGCTCAGGAGAGGACTGGGGATTTAGCTCGGTTGCATAAGCACCTACCTGCTAAGTGCAAGGTCATGAGTTTGATCCCTGGTACCAGAAAAAAAAAAAATGCTCAGGAGACCCACCTACAGTAGCTTCACTTACTACTACCTTTAGCTCATATCAAAGTACGAAATACTCTTCAAAATCTAGGCCTCAGTCCCTTTGAAATGTTTTGAGGATGCACTTTTCTAACTAATATTTTTCTCTTCAATAGAGAAACAGATGCCTTACAAAAAGACGTCACCTCAGCTGGGAGTGGTGGCTCAGCATCTGCCTGGCAAGTATGAAGTCCTGAATTCAATTCCCAGTACAAAAAAAAAAAATTTACTCCTAGCCCTTCTACTAATTACTTTACCACTTAAGGAGGATGCAATTTCTCTCTAGTGTGGGCATAGGAATATGCAGTCATTACAACAACAATCTTGCTAATATGTGGCTTGTTCCCCTTATCAAGTACATCTGAATTTCCTTGGTGGGTAACTATACCTCAAGGAAATGATTGGAACAACTACAAGACTATACTGATGGGTCACAAAAATGTTCAGGGGTTCTTAGTTTAGCTCACTGTTACAAGGTAACTAAGTGGCCTACAAACTACACCTTCAATGATCCTGGACATAATCAAATTATTTCGAAGAATGCCATTAAATCCTCTCCACAGTCACTACATCTGTGTAAAGGGAACAATCCAAGAGGAAGAGATAACAATCATACATATATATGCACCAAGTACCAGGACCAAAGTATATAAACAAATACTAATGAACATGAAAACTCAAATCAGCACTAATACAATTGTACTGGGGGACCTCAATACCCCACTATTACAAATAGACAGATCAACAAGACAAAAAAATCTACCATGAAATATCAGAACTGAACCAAACTTTCAAACAAATGGACTTAGGAGATGTCTTAGGAGAGTGTTCCACCTCACAACATTAGAATATACATTCTTCTCAGCTGCACAGGGGGCATTCTGCAAAATAGACCACATGCTAGCTCATTGAACATGCTTAAGTAAATGCAAAGGAATCGAAATTATCCACCGTATAAGGCCATAGTGCAACAAAATTGGAAAATAATGGCAAAAGAAGCCAGGTGTGGTGGCTCATGCCTGTAATCCCAGCACTCAGGAGGCTGAGACTGGAGGATCTTTGCAAGTTTGAGACCAGGCTGGGCTACAAAATGAGCTCAAGGCCAGCCTGAACGGCACAGTGAGACCCTGTCTCAAAAAGACAAGGGCCGGGGAGTTGGCTCAGTGGCCTAAGCTACAGCCTGGCGAGCATGAGGTAATGAGTTCAAACCCTGGTGCTCCAAAAAAATAAAAAATGAAATAATAATAATAATAATAATGGCAAGGGCCAAGGATCTAGCTCATTGGCCAAAGCACCTGCCTGGCAAGCACAAGGTCATGAGTTCAAGCCCCAGTGCTGCAAAAAAAAAAAAAAAAAGGCAAAAGAAACCACAAGAACTTCACAAGCACATAAAAATTAAACAGAACCCTCGTGAACAGCCAATAGGTCACAAATAAAATCAAAGAAGAAATTAGCACAGGTGGCCATGCCCATAATTCTAGCACTCAGGAGGTGCTGGAATTAAAAGCATCACTGTGAGTTTGAGGCCACCTTGTCTACATAGTAAGTTCAAGACAACCCTGAACTACACATCAAGATCCTGTCTCAAAAAAAAAATAATAATAATATTAATCTGATAAAAGCCATCTATGAGAAACCGATAGCCAACATCATAGTTAAAATGGACAAAAACTGACAGCTTTCACTCTAAAATGAGGAACAAGATAAGAATGTCCCACTCCTATTCAGTACAGTTCTGGAAAAATTAGCCAGAGCAATTAGACAAGATAAACAAACAAAAGGAATAAGGATAAGAAAGGAAGAAGTTAAATTATCATTATCTACAGATGACATGATACTCTGTATAGAAGACTCCAAAAACTCCACCAAAAGACTCTTCTAGATTTAATAACCAAATTCAGTAGCGTAGTCAGGTACAAAGTCAACACTCAAAAATCAATAGCATTCCTCTACACAGATAACAAATGCACTGAGACAAAATTAGGGAAACAATACCTTTCATAAAAGCATCCAAAAAAGAAAAAAGAAATGCTAAACTGAGCATGGTGATGCATGCCTGTAATCCCAGGACTTGGGAGACTGAGGCAGAAGGATAATTGTGAGTTGGAGACCAGCCTGGGCTACAAAATGTACTCCAGACCAACCTGAACTGCATGGTGAGACCCTGTCTCAACAAAACAAAACAAAACAAAACAAAACAAAACAAAACAAACCCTAAGAATCAATCTAATGAATGAAATAAAAGAACTGTATATTGAAAACTATAGTACTCTGAAAAAAGGAGATTGAATTGGATATCAGAAAGATATGCTTTGCTCTTGGGTAGGAAAAACCAATATAGTGAGAATGGCCACACATCCTAAATTGTTATACAGATTTAATATATTTCCAATCAACATTCCAACAGCACATCTCACAGAATTACAGAAAACAATTGTGAAATTAATTTGGAACCAGAGAAGACTTACAAAAGCAAAGGCAATTCTGGGCAACAAAGACAAAGCAGGGAGAATCACAATTCCTGACTTGAAATTATATTATAAAACTACTATGATAGAAACAGTATGACGGGGCCAGGGATACAGCTCAGTGGCAAAGTATCTGCCTGGCAAGTGCATGGTTGTGAGTTTGATCCCCAGTACCAAAAAAAAAAAAAAACTGCTGGGGACATGGTGGTACATTTCTGTAATCCCAGCACTTGGGAGGCTGAGGCAGGAGGATCATCACAAGATCAAGACCAGCCTGAAGCTGGGCATGGTGGCTCATGCCTGTAATCCCAGCAATTGGGAGGCTGGGACAGGAGGATCGTTGTGAATTGGAGACCAGCCTGGGCTACAAAGTGAGCTCAAGGCCAGCTTGAACGGCATAGTGAGACCCTGTCTCAAAAAGACAAGGGCCGGGGATTTAGCTCAGCGGTCAAAGTGCCTGCCTGGCAAATGTGAGGTCATGAGTTTGATCCCTGATGCTGCAAAAAAAAAGACCAGCCTGGGCTACAAAGTGAGCCCAAGGCCAGCCTGAACTGCATAGCAAAATCCTATCTCAAAAAAAAGACGTCAGGATCAATAGAACAGATTAGAAGATGCAGAAACAACTAGAAACACACTCAGTCATCTTATCTTTCCCAATGGAGCCAAACACCTTCACTGGAAGAACACATAGCCTCTTTAATAAATGGTGCTGGAAAACTGGCTTTCCACATACCAAACATTAAAGTTAGACCCATATCTTTCATCATACACTAAACTAAAATTGAAGTGGAGCAGAGATCTAAATATTAAAACAGAAACACTAAATCTGTTGCAAGATAGAACAGGTAGAACTCTTGAAGACATAGGTATAGGCAAATACTTCATAAAGGAAATCCAACTGCACAGAAATTAAAACCAAAAATCAACAACTGGGATCACATCTTATTACAATCCTCTGAATAGCAAAAGAAACGCCCAACAGAGTGAAGAGACAACCCACAGTGTGGGGGAAATTTTTTATTTTTTTATTTTAAAGAGAATAGAACAAAACAAAACAAACAAAGCAAAACAAAGCAGAATAAAGTCAAACACAACATAGCATTTCAGAACAGAACACTGCAAGCAATACAGGTCTTCAAAATATAACAACAGGAGATTAACAATGGCTACCCTAGTGTCTCTTGCCTTCAAAATGGTTGTTCATACGTTTACAGACAATAAACTCAAACAAAACAAAATAACATAAAACCAGATAAAACAAAAGAGTGAAAGCATTACAGGCCTTCAAATCAGACAAGAAACCAACAATGGCTACCGTAATGTCCCTTGTTTTCTTCAAAAGAGCTGTTCCTATCTTCTCACATATTGCAATCAAATAGTAGAAAAGACTTAAACCAATCAAATCAAAGAATAAAAGCACCATTGGACTTCAGAACCTTTCCCCCATATTTATCGGGAATTTTGTATTTTATTGAGTCTTTCAGTTTCTTACACTAGGGAGACGATGCAGTGTTTACACATGTGAGTTTGGTTTATTTCACTTATGAGTATGGTCTCAAGTCGCATCCATTTACCTATAAAAGCCTCAATGTGATCCTTCTTTATAGCTGAATAGTACTCCATTGTATAAAGGTACCACATCTTTTTTATCCATTCCTCAATTGATGGTCATTTGGGCTGTTTCCAAGATTTGCCTGTTACAAATTGTGCTGCTATAAACATGGGTGCACATATATCATTGTGGTATGATGATTTCACTTTTGGGAATATGCCCAGAAGCAGAATAGCTGGGTCAAATGGGACTTCCAATCCTAGCTTTTTGAGAAACCTCCAGACTGATTTCCACAGTGGCTGCACCAGTCTACACTCTGTGGGGTAAATTTTTGCCAGCTGTTCCTCAAAGCTCTAATTGTCTAGAATACATAAAGAACTCAAAAAAGCACCCACACCCCCCCCAATTTAAAGATCCAATGCAAAAATGGGCATCTGAGATGAATACACACTTTTCAGATGAAGAAGTACAAGTGGCAAATAAATATATGAAAAAAATGTTCAATATTATTAGGGAACACAAATTTACAGTAGCTAGTTTTACATATTACCCTAAGGGATGAACAGAGGTTTGGAATTTTTGGTATCACCCTTTCAAGATTTCCCATTATCCCATTAGGGGTGTGCCTTCCTCTACCACCTACTATGACTAAGACCAAGACCAAGACCACTAAGACTAAAGATGCGCCGAGTCAAGATCTTTTTCAGGATAAGACCACGACCACCACCCTCTATCTCCTGATAACCCATTCCTTTATCAATAAATGCCCAGGCCAGGTTCTGGCTGCCTCATGGCCTTTTGTTCCCTGCTGTATCATCTTTTTTTTTTTTTTTAACCAGGAATCAAACTCAGGACCTTGTACTTGCCAGGCAGGTACTGTGCCACTGAGCTATATCCCTGGCTGTCTCTTGCTCTTTCTTTCTTTCTTCCATGTGCCATAATACCTGGTAGGAGACTACGGCTCACTGCAAGGGTTTCTAATACAGTATAACCTATCATTTGAGAGATTCAAATTAAAACAATGCTGAGATTCCATCTTACTCCAGAAAGAATGGCTATCAAGAAATCAACCAATAACAAATGCTGGTGAGGCTGTGGGGAAAAAAGGAACTCTTCTCCACTGTTCGTGGGGATGTAGATTGGTGCAACCACTGTGGAAATGAGTGTAGAGATTCCTCAAAAATCTAAAATTAGAAGTCCCATTTGACCCAGCTATTCCCCTTTTCAGTATCTTCCCAAAAGAATTAAAAGCATCATACCACAGCAATGTTTGCACATCTATGTTACAGGAGCACAGATTGTAATTGCCAAATCGTGGAAACAGCCCAAATGCCCATCAGCTGGTAGATAGATGAAAAAGATGTGTACATGTTTTCTTATTCAGTGGAGTACTACTCTGCCATTAAAAAGATAAGCTAGAGATATTTGTAACTAAATTGGTGAACCTTGAGTCCATACTCTTAAGTGAAATAAATCAGACATGCATGTTCAACTATTACATGGTTTCTCTGGTGTGAGAAACTGAAAGTGTAAATAAGGACCAAAATGCATAATAGATATTGGGAAATGGGAAGAAAATGTTCAAATGAGAAAGGGAACAAGGTAGGGGAAGACAAGATGGATACAGAGATGCACACTGAGATTTTTGTGACTACAAGACAGGAATATCAAATATATTGACAAACCTGCAAACTTCCCCACCTATGACATCAATGGTCTAGAAGTGTGTTTCACAGGTATTATTTGGTTTCTATTTATCCCTTCCCTTGGATTAGAGGATGTCACACAATATGTCCAGGTCTTGGCTAACTATATTCAGGGGGCCTTAAAAGACACCATGACAGGTCTATCCTTCCTGACTGAAGAAGTAAAATGGATGAGGCAAGAGGTCCTCCAAAATTGGATGGCATTAAATGTTCTAATAGCAGCACAATTGTGCAATTGAAAAGCTTAATGTTGTGTGTACATTCCTGATTCTTCTGCTAATATCTTGATGGCTGTTTAAGACATTCAGGGTGGGGGATTTAACTCAGTGGCTCAAGGGCTTGTCTGGTAAGCATGAGGTCATGAGTTTGATCCTAGGAACCAAAAAAAAAAAAAAAGACATTCAATAATCTGGGCATGGGCCAAGGATTTAGCTCAGTGGCCTAAGCGCCTGCCTGGCAAGTGTGAGGTCGCAAGTTCAATCCCCAGTGCCACACACACACACAAAAAAAAACATGAAAAAAAATAAGCTGGGCGTGGCGGTACATGCCTATAATCCCACCACTTGGAAGGCTGAGGCAGGAGGATTGCTGGGAGTTTGAGGCTAGCCTGGGCTATATGGTGAGTTCAAGACCAGCCTGCACTTCATAGTGGACCCTGACTTTTAAAAAAAAGGACATCAGAAGTTAATGCCATGTTGCGTTCTGAAATTCCTCGCAGCTTTCCCATACCCTCTTTGTGGGAAGCTATTACTGACTCTTCCGGGTGGAAACTTGTTGGCTGTATTATAATAATCTTGTTCATTTTATTATTTGGCCCAGGCACACCTAACTGTTTCTTTGGCTTTGTCTCCTCCAGAGTTAAAGCTATACGCCTCCCCAAGATGAGAACGCCTGGCATCTGTGGAGGGCCTTTAAATAGACTCTCTGTAGACATCTCTGACCGCTAAGCACAACTATGACCCCCTTCAGCCAGAAGTAGCCAGAACAGTCATTCATTGCTCCTTGCTCCTTATGGTAGTTAGGGGTACCTCTTCAGTGGGGAGACTATTACAGACAGTTAAATTAGGTAGAAATACTAAACAGTCAGACAGGGCTAGGCCCTTGAGACAGTTAGCACAGAGGATACATCAAAACCGTAGGTGGGAGCCGGGTGTGGTGGTACACACCTATACTCCCAGCACTCTGGAGGCTGAGATAGGATTGTTGTGAGTTCGAGACCAGCCTGGGCTACAAAGTGAGCTCAAGGCCAGCCTGAATGGCATAGTGAGACCCTGTCTCAAAAAGACAAAAAAACAAAAACAAACCAAAAAACCTGTGGGTAGAGACACATTAGTAGAAGGCCGGACCTCAAGACAAAGATGAAGTGACTACACCTACTTCCCCAGGGATAAACAATAATGAGTGATATTCTAAATAGACATCAAGCACCTGGATGGGGGACCAGGACCCTGACCCACCCCTTGCAGGAAAGGTCCTTGTTCTTTCCATGTGCACTTGCTATATGATCTGCTTCCCCACTGGATCAACATTACCTGAGCTATACTTGTCATCTTATTGGTTGATCATAGTTTTGTCTGACCTTATACCTATCTCATAATTGTTGTTCTATAAAGCCTCCCCTGTAAGTGGAGTCTGTGGCAACCTACTTTCTGGGTCTCCTTCTGTCTCTTAGACAGAAGCTGTCTTTCCCTCAATGAATATTTCCTACTTTTATCCTCCACTATCCCTTAGAATTCATTCTTTGATTTTGGTGAACACAAACTTGGCATATCAGACATCTGGCAGTTTGGGGGTTGTATTTCCCTTATATTATTTGGATTATTTGGACGTCCTGTAGCATCCCTCTATCAAGGCAACCGCTCACCAACACACTGGTCTTGATTCTTCCTGTACCACTGGAGACGGGTGCCAGTCAAAAAGCTGCCCTCATCCCCAGCAGGGGAAGGAGGAGGCCTTCACAAACAGAATGGTCGCACAGAGCAGGGCCCTCTACTGAGAAATAAAAGATTCTCCAGATTTGCAGATAAAATTTCCAGGTGAAAATGATCTACTGCCTTTGATCCAGCTTTTCCCACTATCTTTTCCCTCCCTGTGTGGCCTCTCATTTGCATTTTATAACTGTCACTATCTCGGACCCCAGGGTGTGCTTTTTCTCATTCCCTGCCAGAACAAGTGCCCTTTTCCTCCCTTCTCTAAGGACACCTGGGACAGGCTGACATTTTCCAAATTAACTTTCGCAAGAATTTAAAGAAGAAAAGGAAATAATTGAAGAAAATACAAATGTGTAAGTTTAATTCAGTTTGGCATGAATGGAGATTCTTGTGTTCAGCGCCACAGTCAGGGTTACCCTGAGACAGGACAGCCCTGCAGTACTCTGGAGCCCATGATCTCATTAAGGGTCCACACCAACCCAGGATAAGATCTAAGGAAAACCAGAGCTGGTGGGGGGTGCTCCTCTGTAATCCCAGCTACTCTGGAGTCTGAAGCAGAAGGATCACAAATGCTGGGGTGATTTAGTGAGAACCTGTCTCAAAGTAAAAAGTGAAAGGACTAGCCGGGCGTGGTGGCTCACGCCTGTAATCCCAGCACTCGGGAGGCTGAGACAGGCGGATCATTGTGAGTTCGAGACCAGCCTGGGCTACAA
>RJWT010007692.1:0-27287 GCA_004365215.1 Cuniculus paca | reverse complement strand
ACCCTGACCCTACTTTGATGACCTTTTCAATGTTAAGTTTTAGTTTGGATTGAAAACAAAAATCTCTCTCTGTCATTTTTTTCCTAATCCTTTGCATTTAAGATTAAAAGAATCCTGCAGCTACCTCTGTTAGCGAGGACACTTAAACATCTGTCTTGTCACTAAGGGTCTTCTCACCCTACCCAGGCTACCAAGCTTTAGTTATTTTCTGTCAACCCTTTACTCCCATTGCAATGCTTTTAAGGGCTTCAGTTCCTTTTTTCTTGGAAGAAGAAAATCTTTGAGATACACTATTATTAAAAGTTTAGCTTTTTTTTTAAATGATACTTCTTTCATAGTCCAGCAGATCATCCTATTTTTCCTTTCTCTAGACAGAAGCAAAACTAGATTTTCGAAGTCTACTTCACATACTGTAGTAAGACCCAGAGTGCCACAAATCTAACTTGCTTCAGCTTTGTCCTTGTGTTAGGTTTAGATCACGCTCTGTTTTGGTTCACTTATCTGCTAAGCAAGCAGATTTGGATGTGATAGAAGAGAAAGGATTTCAACTGATATTCTATAAACAGCTTTTATTAAGAAATAAAGAGGAAATCACATGCAAAATGGTATATTTTGGTAATAACCTCAGTGTGTTTTCACCTTTGCAAATAGTAAGATCTCATAAGTAAATTATATTTATCTCTTATAGAAAATGCATCAGAAACATGGATTGGTTTGAGCAGCAATAAAATTCCAGTTTCCTTTGAATGGTCTAATGGCTCTTCAGTAGTATTTACTAATTGGGACACACTAGAGCCCCAAATTTTTCCAAGTAGAAGCCAGCTATGTGTCTCAGCAGAGCACCCTGTAAGTTGATTCCTTTTTTCAATGTTCGTTTTGCTGAACTCACATTGAGGGCCACCTGTGCCAGAGACATGGCCATGGCAGACACCAAGACATGCACAATATGAGTTCTTCATGGGGCTTCCAGGCCAGGCAATAAACAAATACACACAGAAAACTCATGGAAATTGTAGCAGTGATGATTGCTCTGAGGTCAGAGGTGACATGATAGTGAGGAGCGTGGGTTGGAGCTACTCCTTCATTCAGACAGGACAGTCAAGAAAGGCGACATTTAAGCTACGATTTAAAAACAAACCACTTGGGCCAGGGATATAGCTCAGCGGCATGAGCACCTGCCTGGCAAGTGCAAGGTCCTGAGTTCAATTCCCAGTACCAAAAAACAAACAAACAAATAAAAACAAACACAGAACAGGGGAAAGAACATTTTAGGCAGAGGACAGCAAGTACAAAGGCAGGCCAAGGCTTACCATCTTTAACGACCAAAGGAATGACCATAGTAGGGAAGTGGTGGTTGACAGAAGAGGAATGCAAAAATGCCAGGCTTATGGGCCATGGTACAGGAACCATTAAGGTGTTTCAGTGGTTTGAAACATAGCGAACATAATCTGGTTTACATTTTATTTTTTGCGGCACCAGGGATTGAACTCACGACCTTGCGCTTGCCGGGCAGGCGCTTAGACCGCTGAGCTAGATCCCCAGCCCCTATTCTGGTTTACATTTTAAAGAGAAGTCATGGGTGCTACATAAAGAATTGTTCAGAGAAGGATAAAATAGAAGCAGAAAAATCATTTTGGAGGGTACTAAGGGTAGGGACAACAAAGACAAGTAAACAGATACAAGGATGCTTTAGGTAACAAGACTTACGAGGCAGTAAGAGAGAGGTGGATTTGGAGATTAAGCAAACCACCATTTTGGTAGATGGTGGTATCTTGATCACCATGTTGAAGATGAAAGGAAAAACTGTGAGAAGATTACTCTGGAGAGTGATGGTGTTAAAAATCCATTACCTTAGTAGCATAAATGGTTTCGAACAGTATGTGTAACCTTTTTGAAAAGTGTAAACCAATGTCAAACCTCACATTTTTTTCTCACATGAATAGAATGGGCCCACTGGCCTTAACTTCACACTTGCCATTCTCATTCTCATCATTCTTATTTCTCATTCATCTAAAACATCTGATGATATGGAGTTAGTTTAATCCTAAGCCACTCAATGGGCTAGTACATGTTTAAAATGAATTTACTCTCTTTAACTTCTGAAAGCACTCACTGAGTTTTAGGTGGTTATTGGAATGTTATAGGTTTCTTATTCTTTCTAACCATTGAATATCATATCTAGTTCCCCCCACAAACAGTTCATTGAATGCTACCTAAGTAGCTTGACAAAGTTATGCCAACCAAATGTGGAAAACTTCTAAGAACTTACTTTCTTTGTGACACATTTTATTGTTGTATCTTTTAAAGCTTGCGTTAACAAGTGAGTTCCAACTACAGATGCGAGCACAGCATCTCTGAGTTACATTTGAGGAAGGAAAATGACCTCTCCAAATGTTTGTCATGGGTCTAGTACTTCTGAAACCAAACACACTTTATTCTACTCTAGTTTATGCCTTATTGATTCATTGGTTTTGATGTAAATTAAGATGACCTTCATCTCCTATTGACTGACGTGTTTCACTTAGCGTGTTTAGTGAAGATGAGCCCACATTTGGATGAAGATTCATTTTAAGAGAATGAGGGTAGATATTAATGTTATCAGGTGGGTCAGAGTAATACTGCCCTAAGTATGATATTTCATAGCCCCCCTTTGTCAGCTTAGTAGCACCTTAAATAGTAGATGGATAAAAGTTGACATTTACGTCCATCAAGTTCCATCAACTCAGTTTCCATCAACTCAATATAAATATAATTTTATAATTAACAACATACCTAACATAGTTTACACCTAATGTTGAATGTGGGAGCCTAGGAAACGTCATTCATCCAGGCATCCAACAGCTATTAAGCAACTATGATACACTTGACACTCTCATTACTCGGTGGTTTTCTGGAAGAGTCCATGGAGGAAAGACACAGCACTGTTCTTACAAGTGAAGGTATTATCAGAGTCTGACATAATGTGTTTCTAAGGGTCATGGAGGGGCTCCAATTCCTATAAAATCCTGGATACCTGAAATACCACGTGAAACTTGAATTGCATGGCTTGAGTCTTAGGTTCTGATTTGTGTTAAAATTTTTAAAAAGTATTTGGGAAAATAAAATTTTAATCTGTTAGCAGTCACTGCATCATTTTTGCTGTACAACCTGAGTGTAGCCTTGAGAAGACCTAGGAGAAGACATGAAGGTACCTGCTTGTAATATAAAGAGAAAGTAGGTGGGACTCTGAAAACTTAGTGAGGAAGGAGGACATTGGGATTTGAACATGGATCTCAGCCAGGTAACAAACAGGAATTTCTCCAGCATGAGATCTATGCATGAAAGCAGCAAAGCCTTTGATTTAACACTTAAGACTGGAGAAAGTAGCGTACTCACTCCGTGAGAGGGACGACTTCGCCTGGGTGGACCTCAGAGCGTGGCTCCAGATCTGCAGCATCGAAGCCTTGCTACCAGTGCAAATGTTTAGGTCCCTCCAAAGCTGCTGATTGAGATGCTCTGATCGTGAGGCCCAGTCCCGAGGTTCAGGAATTCCTCCCAGTGATTCTGATACACCCTAACAACTCGGGACTACTTCTCTAGTCTATCTTTGTAAACGAAAAATTGAGAGCAAAGTAATGCAAAGCCAGGCTGACCATGTTATCAACCCTAGCTCCAATTTTTTACTGACTATAGAACCTTGAACAGAGTATTAAACCTAACCTTTCAAATGGGAATGACAATTGCTTGTTCATGCCGAAATTATTTGAAAATCACTCAACATTAGGCCTAGCTGATAGCATCAAACAAGAGGTATCAGTTGTTTCTTCCATCCTGTCCACTCAGTTTGGGACTGCAGACGTTGGAATTGTCCCATGCTGCAGAGCCAGCCGCCCACCGCCAACCTCATCCTCTTCCACAACCGGGCAAGATCCTAAAACATTACCCCACTTAGAACACTTGTTATTGATCACATTTGGCTCATAATTATTGGTATTGCCCACTAACATGAGCATGAAGCATGTTCATTCATCTTGTAACACTTTTCCCCTTAGGAGGGACACTGGAAAGTTAAAAATTGTGAAGAAACACTTTTTTATACTTGTAAAAAAGCAGGCCATATCTCTTCTGATACGGAATCAGGATGTCAAGAGGTAAGTTTGTAATGTTGCAACTTAAGTACAGAGAGTACAGAACCAGAGCAGTATACCCACCATCAATTGAAAGCAAATGTCCCTCCCAAGACTTTGCTCGCTCTTCCCTCCCTCTTTTTCTCCTTCCTTTCCTTCCACCCCCCTTTTTTTTCTTCTGAGAGTGAGATGCATTTTAGAAACCAAACAATTATCATTTTAAAAGGATCACCTGAAAAAAGATCTTTGTCTTGCTGTGCTCTGTGAGCCAAGGCTGCTTTTTTTTAATTAAAAAATATAAATGATCCTGTTATACCATCTGTACAAACAGTGATGTCCCGCGATGCCCCTGCTTGTGTGTGGTTTTCATAGCTCTCAAGAGGAATGTCACAGAGAAAGCAACCACATTCCTTGGAGTCAGAGAGTGAACTTCTGCCCCAAGCATCTCGCCTTCCTCTTCACACTGCTTAGATTTATATATAATACTGGACGTAATTGCATGCTTGCAGCATGCTTATTTTTTGGGAGAGAAATAGTAAAAGTACTTTACATTTAGTATAAATAACAAAGCGTTTTAAATGTACTAAAATACTTAGACTTAAACCTACAAGGTAGAAATTATCATTTTAATATTTCTTGAATACATTCAATGTGCTGCAATAAAGCTGTATAAAATCTATCAGTATTTTCAGCACATTTGCTTACTTTCCTGCCCATCCTCAATTTTTATGTTGTATTACTCTCAAAATTTTCCTGGACCTTCTTCTTTTTCTTTTTTTCTTTTTCTTTTTTTTTTTTTTTCCCTTGTGACAGGGTCTCACTATTGTAGTTCAGACAGTCCTTGAATTCACTATGTAGCCCAGCCTAGTCTCGAACTCCTGGCGATCTTCTTGCCTCTGCCTCCCAAGTACTGGGACTACAGGTGTGCACCACCACACCCACTTAAAAACTTAGACCCAGTTTTTAAACAACTCTTCTTTAATTATTAACCCTTCTAATCCAACTGTTTATGTTCCAAAACAGTGATCCATCTCTGCAGAAACTGTGTTTCATGCATTAACCAATGTGGAAACATAGGAGCTGCCCTTCAGATCCCAGTAGGACAATTCCTGTGCCTTAGCTGATGTGTCACCAAGTGCCCTATCTAAGAATTACAATTTCTGAATTATGGTTGATCCCTGACCTCATCTCTACCTAACTGTGGCCTCAAGGCAACTTTACATGATTTATTTTTGTTGAAAGAACAACTAGCTTCTTACAACACAAAGAGAACTGATGCTCTCTTTGAAGTCTTGTTCGCTACATTCCTTTTACTGGCCAGCATTACTAGTACTCAAAGAGCCTGTGGTACTAGATCTCTCGTCTTAATGGAAATTTTCCATTAATTTTATTTGCTTTATCTTCTGATATTGCAAAGTTTCCTTTATATTCAGTCGTTTTCTTTAATGCAACTCTCCAAACAGTTTTTCCTTGCAAAATTAATTATAAAATCAGTCTGGATTATTTCAAAGTCAAAAAAAATCATTTTGGGGAGATTGGACAATATGAGTCAATCAATTATTACCCCACCATTTCATTATGTGGAAAAGGATTTGTAACGCAATCTTTGTTTTTCTGGTTATTACTGTGCCACATATTTCTTGAGACTGCTCAGTTCTAGGGTGTTGTTTTGTTTTGGTTTATTGTTTTGCGTGGTGAAGCAACACATGACCCAAGAATTCCTAATGAATAAGAAATATTTTGTCAGAAAGGTCAAATTGTCAGTCTTCCTCCACTTGTCCTTCTAAGCACAAAAGCAGTCTAACCACCTGGCTGTTGTCCAGAGTGAAGTTTGAGAGGTCAGTCAGGCAGTACCAGCTGCACGGATAGGGCTACGAGTAGAGGCGAAGGGAAGTTAGTTCTTGGCGTAGGTTGCATGGCTGGGTGACGGAGTTCTGTGAGCCACACCTCATTTTGTGAGGTGTTTTGAACTAAAATAGCCCATTTCTAATTAAGGTCTTGTTTTCATTAGTGCATATTTGCAGTACTAATGTTTACATTCCTTGTGGGGAGTTGCTACATGTACGCAACATGTCTAAATTCCTTTTCTCATCCCCTTCATTTAACCCCCTACCCCCTCCAGCCATCTCTTGATCCCTTTCTTTTTTCCTTTCCTTTTTTTTTTTATACATATCTGCAAAAGAATGTTTACATTCCTTGTGCGTAGTTGGGTATATGGACTATTTTTCACAGGACTAAGTTTTTTTTTCAAGAAATATTCTAGAATTCATTTTATGCCTGATCACAAGCTGGCAATTATTGGGTTGGCACAAAATGCAGAATATTTAAAATCCAGTTAAGATGTAAAAACAGGTAAAGTAATATGACTTAATATATTGGATGAGAAAAAAACTAAAATAACTCAGTTGAAATATAGCAAAAGTATGTCTTTTATACTGCATGATTTTAAAGAATACAGCAACCTCCATCTTGTTGTCAGGGGTAAGCCTCAGAACTAAAATTTGTCATTTTTGTCTGTGTGCCAAGACTTCCTTTCTTCTTTCCTAAAAGGCCAGTCAATTAATTTAGAGATAGTTATTCTATTGTATATGAATGTAGTTGTTGGCCATGTTTGGATTATGACCCAACCGGGGCCATCCTGAATTTCACCAGAATTGGCTTCCAGGCCCACCTGATCTACTTATTGATAACTCTATTTAAATTCCCAATCTCAGTGAGATAACATAAAGCAATCAATATGAAATAAAGTTAAAAAAAACTATAGTACTATCTAGATATGTTTATCTTCTTTGCTTGTACCAATTCCCTGGCCCAACTCTTAAGATCTCTACCTGCATTGTCTCCTTTTGATTTTTAAACGGCATCAAAATATTGCTGTTATCTCTTTTTGCACATGAGAAAACTAGACAGGGAGACATTAAATAAATTTCTGAAAGTACATTCAATATCAATAAACTCACATGTATTGGAGCTAGGGTTCAAACCCATGCTTTCTGAATCTAGACCCAATACTCTTAATTTCTACCCTAACATAAGAATCATTTTCATGAAATTCTGTAAGTCTGGAGGTAGAGACAGACAGAGAGAGAGACAGACAGACAGAGACAGAGACAGAGACAGAAAATAAGATCTCTCGACTGAGTGCCCTTTTATTTTATTGTATTTTATTTTATTTTGGGATTTTGTTTTGTTCATGGTATTTTCCCCTTTTGTCTTCACCTGTGTGTAATTTTTTAAGTTTTAAGTAAATTTAAAATTTTAGGATTTAAAGCCAATTAATTAAATAAATGTGGAAGTGACCACAGCCAGTTAGAATGGCATCACCATGTAGAATAAATATAAAGATATTAAGGCAAAAATTCAAGGAGTTTTGAGTGAGTGAGAGAAGAAAGCTATGTAAGTGGTAAATAAGAATATGCAGAAGAGATCTCTTGGTATTTAACTGAATAAGAATATGTCCTTAATTTCTTTTTCTTTTTTAAGGGATGGGAGAGACATGGTGGATTCTGTTACAAAGTTGACCCAGTCCTTCGAAGCTTTGACCATGCTTCCAGTGGTTATTACTGTCCTCCTGCACTCATAACCATCACAAACAGGTAAACAAAAATGTTGTGAGAGAAACCTGACTATGTTTTGCCATGAGGGCTTTTGGAGGGATAAAATCTGGCAATAATAAGAACTTTTATCCAAATCTAGAATGTGCTACATTGTAAAGTAATGAATTTTTTAAAGTATTGAGGTGAATTTAAATCTTCTGATGTTATTCCTAAACTGATTTTTGAATGACAAATAGTAAAATTTAAGGTGATTCTTACTATCTTTTTTTTTTTACTTTTTTTTATTTTAAAGAGAATAAAACAAAACAGAGTCAAACACAACATAGCATTTCAGAAGAAAACACTGCAAGCAATACAGGTCTTCAAAACATAACAACAGGAGATTAACAATGGCTACCCTAGTGTCTCTTGTTTTCTTCAAAATGGTTGTTCATACATTCACACACAATAAACTCAAACAAAACAAAATAATATTCTTACTTTCTTTAAAAATATATTAAGTGTCTGGTTTTACTAGTATATTCAATCATATTTAGGTTTCATGTTCTAACTGCTGATAATGAAAAAGAACCATGCTATTTAACAAGTGTTTTTAAAATGTCATGTGGGCAAGTCATACGAGGTACATTCTGCAGTAGAAAAAGAAGTATAACTAAAATGCAGAGGATATTCAGATGTCTCATCATTGCTTTTTAGTTCTCTTTGGTTTAGAGTTAGGTTAAGACAGACTGTGCCCTTTTTTACATTCCATACATCTTGTGCTACACGTGTGTCATAGAAGATAAAGGCCCAACAGACATGACCTCATGTCACTATCAATGCCAAGGACAGTGAGGGTGGGAGAGAGACTCCTCCACATCTAAGACAGAAGCAGGTCAAACTCTTTGGTAGCACAGCTATACCTGCAGCTTTCGTGCATAGGTCTTTGCTTTTTAAAATATTCACTGAAAATTGAGATGCGGTGACCTTCCTCTTTAGCCCCAGCTACTTGGGAGAATGAGGCAGAAGGACTGCATGAGTTCAAGACTAGCCTGAATCCCAGGAAATGTGACCACTGGTGCTGCTTCTAACAGAGACCCTCGACGTGTTTGTCTGAGTTGTAGAAGGATTCCTGTATGCTTTCTCGGCTTTTCCATACTGGAAGTCAACATTCAAAGTCATCAGTATTTCCCCTCTCCTCTCATCCTCTTACTTTCCTGTATTCTTCCCCAGTCATTTCTCCAAATAATGCACAGGAATGTATATGCGTGTGCACGGAGGAATGCACTGACCCATAGTGGTGACAGTTTTTGGCACACTCAATGGTCTCTGTTGGGTGTAACCATTAGGGTGCAACATCAAAGTATCTTAGCACTGCTTTCAGTTCAGCCTTTCTGCCTCCTACATATCGCTGCTAGGCAGAAGGAAGCCTATATCCCCGCAACTTACTAGGCCACTTTAAGGTTTACACAGATACCTTGGATTAAAAGTCCCCAGTCAGTGAATCAACATTAAACACTACAGAAGCCTAACCAATGAAACAAGGCTCCTTTGTTAATGATAACTTAATTATATTTTACACTGAAGAAAATAAGTCTAATTGTTTCATCTATTTTTGTCTCATTCTTTTTTCTTTTTTGTTTAATATTCATTGACTGCCTGTCACATACCTGACATAGTGTTAATTAGTTCTCATACATTATCTGACCATGCAAAAAGATTAATAGTCAAGAGGTTTTTAGAAAATTGTATATTGAATACCTAGTTTATGAATGGCACCAGACTAAACACTCTCGTGTTTTGTATGTATGAAAGAAATAAAAGGCATGCTGTAGTTGTCCAGTGCTTTCTGCAGCATGGAAGCCAAAGAAATGGTGCATAAACCCATAAAACAAGTGAAGAAAGTAGAATAACACACAAGAAAATCGATAAACTCAAAGTGACATTATAGATTGCTCATACTGCCAAAGGGATCCAAGCCAACATAGAAATCTGTTAAGAGTTCAGATGTTTCATATTTTAACAGCACTTTGGGGACCTCATACAGATGAGAAACCATCTGAGGGGAAAACCATTTCCCTAAAACTGAGAACACTGCATTTTTTCTTTGATTAAGTACATTCAGTAGCCCACACAACAGTGTGTGTTCCAGCTCTGAAGCAGCACAGCAGCATAGAGAAATTCGTTTTTAATCCCAATTGCAACTGATTAGCCTGTCCAGCTTGGCTTATGCTGGCATGCTACCCGGTCACTAACCAAGCTGGCCTGACTACACATGAGCAGTAATGTGGCATCTCTCCAAGTCAGTTAGCATCAGCTACAGCGTCCCAGAAGTATGACTTCCTCTAAAGCCGTGACTCTGCAAGGCTCTCAGGTGGAGGGAAAGAAGTATCCCATTCTCTCCATTTTCATTCGTTCAGACTCCATCAGGGAAGAAACCTCTGTTTGAGTAACAATACGTCCTGTCATGTTCTCCGATCGTATCTTTTGTCTGAGAAGGCTGGGCAGTAGATGGAACATCTCCTCAGACTCGGGTGCATCCCCTAGCAGCCTCAGTAATAATTTCTTCCATTTCTGATTTCCTGTTTGAGCTAAGACACTCCTGTCACTCTCCAGCACCCAGGCTTGTAGTTGCTAATTGATTTTCCACTCTTCTGCACAATAGAGTGACAGGTTTTTTGGGCACAATTAGAGCCACCTGCTACAAATTACTTATTTCTTTTGTTATTGGGCAACTGCTTCTGGTCTAGGACTTTTTAACACTTTGTGGGATAGGAAGGGGAAGAAAAACAGACCCTCCCTGGTAAATAACAGATTTCTATTTGCTAGCCTGTCATTGTAAAACTTTTTCAGACCCTGTCACTTTGTTTTCAGATAGAGTAGGAATGCAAATCCTAACTTTTCAAAGTTAGCATGGATAATTGTCTAAATGCATGTATATCTAAATTTTGACTCAACCAGCTATGAAATGAATGTTTGGTACAAAATAATAAAAATGATACTGATTCTGTGACTTTTGTCCAAAAAGAGAAATCCTGTAATATGTCACTTTTCATAGGTTTAAATATGTGTTGTTTTCAGGTATTTTTATAGCTCTGCCAATTTCCTAAAACTGTCCCTGAAACTTTTTTTATTTATTTAAGGGAAAAAAAGACACAAAAAAGAAAAACAAAAAGCAAAAGAGACACACAAACAACAAACCCAAAACAATAACAGTATAGGTTTTCAAAACAAGATGATAGGAATTTAATAGTGGTTGTAATATTGCATATTGTTACTTTCAAAAGGGTTACTTAGATTACCAGATATAGACATGTAAAATTGGTCTAATCATATGAGTATTAACTGTTCTTTTCCGAGAACTAATACAATTAGTGGTATAGTCATTTTAATTATCTTATGTATATATATACAAATTTATGTCTTTTTCCTTTTCCCTTCTTTGTTCCCTCCTTTTCCCTATCCCAGTTACTTTTCCTCTTTGAGCAGTTTCTTACTGAAACATATTTTAAAACTGTGCTAAAATGTAGATAAAATAAGAGTTTACCATTTCAACCATTTTTAAGTTTACAGTTCAATGGCTTTACCTGCAATCACATTGCTGTGCACTCACTCCATTATCCATTTCCAGAACTTTCCTTCTTCCCACACTAAAATCCTGTATTCATTAAATAAAACTCCCAATTCTTCCCTTTCCTCAGGCCCTAATGACCACATTCTATTTTCTGTCTGTGAGTTTGACAACTCCAGGGACCTCATATAAAAAAATCAGACAATGTTTGTCTTTTTGTGCTTGCATTGTTTCACTTAGCATAATGTCTCAAGGGTTATCTATGTTGCAACCTGTCAGAATTTCTTTCTTTTAAAGGCTGATTAAGATCACACTGAATGCATGCACCAGATTTTGCTTATCCATTTGTCCATCAATAGCCATTTGGTTTGTGCTTTCAATATTTGACCATTGTGAATAATGTTACTTCAATCTTAATGAACATATTCAAGTCCCTGCTTCTAGTTCTTTGAGTATGTACTCAGAAGTGAAATTGCTGAATCATATTGATAATTCCATTTTTTAACTTTTGAGGAACTAACACAATGTTTTCCAAGTGGCTGCATCATTTTGCATTCCCATCAGTAGTATATAAGAGTTTGATTATCTTTATATTCTGACCAATATTCATTATTTTATGGCTGTTTTTTGTTTTTCTAGTAGCCATCCTACTGGGTGTGAGTGTTAGTAAGCTTTCCATTGCTGTGAAAAATAAAAATTAGAAAGACAATGTAAAATAAGAAAGGTTTACTTTGTCTCATTGTTTCAGAAGCTTCAGTCTATGGCCAGGTGGCCCCCATTGCTTTTAGGCCTGTAGTGAAATAGAACATAGTGAAGAAGAAAAGGGCTCACCTCATGACGACCAGGAAGCAGAAAGAAAGGCGGACAGAAGAAAGGTCTAGGAACAAGATTAAGTTCCCAGGGCGTACCCCAAAGGACCCACTTCTTCCAAAATAGGCTCCATCTCATACAGTTGCCACTACCTCCCAATAATTAAATTATTAATTCATCAACAGATTAATCCATTGATAAGGTCAGAGTGCACATAACCCAATCACTTCCCAAAACCTCAACTTCTGAGCATTGCAGCATTGAGGACCAGACCTTCAATACATGAGTGGGAGACACTTCATATCCAAACCACAACACAGTGACATATCACCTCATTGTGGCATTGATTTACATTTCCCTTAAGGATAAACGATGTTGAAATCTTTGCACATGCTTCTTCTTTATATCTTCTTTATATCACTTTAGAGAAATGTCCATTCAAGTCTTTTGCCCATGTTTAAATTGGAGTGTTCATGTTTCTGTTATGAAATTGTAGGGGTTCTTTATATATTCGATATTTTGATCTCTTATGAGACATATGATTTTCAAGTATTTTCTCCCACTTTATGAATTAATTTTCACTCTGTTGGTATTTTCGTTTGATGCACAAAAGCTTTTCATTTTGGTGATGTCCAATTTATCCACTTATTTCATTGCCTGTGCTTTTGATGTCATATCCAAGAAATTGTTGCCACATCTAATAATATGAAGCTTTTTCTGTGTTTTCTTCTAAGTGTTTAACAGTTTTAGCTTTTATGCTATGTTTGGTCTACTTTGAGTTTACTTTTTACACCATGCAAGATAAGAGTCATTGATTCTTTTGCAAGTTGATACCCAGTTTTCCTAATATTATTTGTTGAAAATATTGGCCTTTCCCCACTGAATAATCAAGCACCTTTGTTGGGAATAATTTGACCATGTATACAAGGGTTTATTTATATTTTATTTCATAGATATGTATGTTGGTTTTTGTGTCACATTGTCTTTATTACTGTAGAGTATACTGAGTTTTGGAATCAAGAAATGTGAGAATCCAACTTTGTTCCTTTTCACAGTTGTTTTGGCTATTCTGGGTCCCTTGAAATTCCGTATGAATTTTGGGATGAATTTTTCCAATTCTGCAAAAAATATTATTATTATTTTGATAAGATTGCATAGACTACATGGATCACTTTAGGTAGCTTGGACATTTTAATAATATTAAACCTTCTAACCGGCGAACATGGGATGTTTTTCCATTTATTTGTGTCTTCATTTGAGCCATCTAGCTAGCGAAGCTACTTCCAATGCATTACTCTTTTAATTGTTTTAGATAATACAAATGTAAGAGTAACAGTACTGTCATCTGTTGACTGTTACGTTGTTCACAGACAAGAAACATTTTTTTCTCAGATATATGTCACTGACAAAGAAATAAACTGACAAAGAAATAAAATGTTCACTTAGAGTTCAAGTACAAAATCCCTCTTTCTAAAGTTTGTGCTTTTTAAAATACAAAACGTTTACTCTGAAATGAAAAAAAGAATGCAACACATGCTAAATTTTGTTGCTTTTTTAAAATGGCATTTTAAAATTAAAATGTAATGTTCACCATCATGAGCAAATTTTTTTGCAAACTGATGAAAGTTCAAAATGTATTTTTCTATTCACACTGAAAATACACTCTTGATTTCTTAACTTTTTTAAGGAGTTAATGGGAAAAGTTAATTTTTTTCTCATTCCAAGAATTATTCTCCTATGGAGTTTGACTTTGTAAGTAGGTGCGCATATGCAAAATATTACATCATTTATCTGTTTTTAAAGGTAACAAATAATTTTCAGCTTATTGAATTCCTTAGAAATAAATATTCTGCTGCTTAAGTTAATACAAAATATGTACATGTGATTATTTTGGGTTCTTAAGTCATAATGACATTTGAATTAAATAATTCCTGTAAAATCAGACTAGACACAAGATAATATAAAACTCTGGAATGTTCTCCTATGGATAACTCTAAAATACAGGGCCAGAAATACATTTGAAAGGTCATCTTCTATACTGCTACAGGCCAGAGGTTTCACGACCCTTTCAGTCTTTGAAACCAGATAGTGAATGGTGAAGAATATAAGATATCCTCTGTTTCTTTACCAGTTAGGAACAGATACTCAAAAGTTTGTACACTTTATCCTAACTTAATTATTTTAGATTGTACAGTTTACAAGAAAGCCACTTTTGTTGAATAGCTTTAAAACAGCACCATCTTCTAAACTAGACTTAGAAAAGTATAGGCTCATTTTGATTTAAAAGTTTTAAGATTTAATGTATGAATATTTTGTGCACTACTTAAAAATATACTTGCCAACTCAGAAAGCAGTTTTCCAGTGTTTCAAGCAATGATAAATAGAGATACAATAGAAAACCAGAGTGGACTAAATAAATCTACAACCAGTAGGGGACAAGAACAACATGTTGTCATGAATAATAATATACAAAGCCATATTCATAGACAAGGTCATTTTTTAGCGTCATCTGATAGATTTCATAATAAAAGGTAATGAAAGAGCCAGCAACACTCCCTGCGCTCAGCACCACCGTGGTGAGTAGAAGTCTGGCCATAGCACATATGGGCCAATGCCTTGCTGGCTTCTAACAGGAATTTTTTTAGGTACCAGATGGGGACAATAATTATGCCTCGCTGCCTCAAAGGGAATCTGAAAACCAGATGATATCATGAGACCGTGAACTAATGAAATGTAAGGGAAATTACAAGAGCATCTAGGCTACATTTAGCTTCATGTACCTTCCTCCTGAAGCACATTTACATAAAGTTCTGTTCCTATCACGCGGTGAAAAACAAACTTTTCTCATTTCAAATATGTGCTATCTAGATTGTTAATAGAGAATTTGCAGAAAATGTTAAAATGTGATAAAACCCATATACTCTGCAGATGTGAGTGCCGTGGATGCCTACGATCACTGACTGTTCTAGTGATGTCTCTAAGGCACTTCAAAATTTACTTTTTGTTCTTTATTTTCTCTGTTAATTCCTTTGAGTCTCTTCTATTTTTAAATGATCCCATTGCCTTTGGTACCCTTAGCAAATTAAGAATGCATGATAATTTTTTTTAAATCCAAAATTGCAATTTAAAAGTCTAATTTGCTTTTTCCTTAGGTATTTTGGGTAATTTTATCAGGCCTTACTTTTCCCACTGACTCAGCATATCTGGCCAGAAATCACCACTGAAACTACTTCTAACTAAAGTTTACTTTTAACTTTTTTGAAAATAGATTTCCCATAATAATTTCAAACTCAGCTTTAAATTCAAGTTTAGTTAAATTTTAATACCCACACTTTTCTCATTAGATATGCCTGTAAGAGAATAAATACAGGTTTTCTAGATTCCACCTTGATGCATTCATGCTGGGAATAGAGCGTTGCCACCAATCATGCTGATTCACGAAGCTGTTTGGGAAAAGTGCTAATGGGTGTATGTCTTGGATTAGATCCTAAGACTTAAATTTATCTTCAGTGAAAATGCATATTTGAATACATTTGAATAAGCCAAGGACTTCATGTGCCTGTGAACAAACTGTTTTGGGAAACATAAAATTACTATTCCAATTCTTTCTTACCAAGCAAGTGTGATGCGGGGGTGCATGTGAACTCCATGGTGGTAGATTCAGAAAAGCATAATATCCTTCCTCCTCCTTCCTTCCAACCCCCACCCCCATGCATGTTACAGCCTGGTGTGTGGTTTGTGGCCAAATTATCAAATAGGCCACATCGTACTAGAAGAAATGTAGGGATGGCCATGTGGACATTACCACCTACGCTCTGAAACCAGAGCTGGACTCTGTTCCTTGACACAGTTTCAAGAATTAAGTGTGTAAGAGTCAAATTCTCTTTACTCATGCATTTCTGGGAATTACACTGGCACTTGGCATGTATTAGTAATATTCAGGATCTTTGTATATTTTTCTGCTCCATGTTCTAAAGAATTAATAAGTAATGCAATTCTGGTGCTATTCTGCATACTTCTTTAAGTTTTAATATTTTTATTGCCCCAAAACATAATATAACCATTTCCTTTTTCTCTTTTCAAGGTTTGAACAGGCATTTATTACCAATTTGATCAGCAATGTGGTAAAAATGAAGAATCATTATTTTTGGATAGCTCTTCAAGACCAAAATGATACAGGAGAATACACTTGGAAGACGGCAGGGCAGGAGTCTGAGCTGGTGCAGTACACACACTGGAATGCTCATCAGCCCCGTGAGTAGAGGAAATGGTAACACCAACTCTTCCTCACTTTGTAGTTGTGTTTTCTTGACCCAAAATTCCTTCCACCTCTTAGTCGTCTCCTTTGGTTCTTCCTTAATGTTTTCTTAATGCTCACATCAGCTAAAATGACCACCACAGGTTTTCAGGGGGTAGCATATGACTGGCCACTTTCCTAAAATATAGTTCATACACATCATTTGACATATTCAACGTACACATTCATTGCTGGAGCCTACACTTGCTTTTATCACCAGGAAATCCAGGTTCTCTTTCCTCAAGCCCCACCCCAACCTCCAATCTGATCCCCTTCATTGTTCAAAACTCCCAGGGACTTATTCAGTCTAGGATTGTTCAAGTGCACTACCTATGGACACACCTGACAAGTTCACAGCTGCGGCCTTGTGGACTCATTGTGGAACGTTGACCCATCACTGAGGTAGCATTCTTGATCTTTCTCTTGCTTGGAATACTGTATCTTCTTAGCCCTGATTCCAAAGTTGGGAGGAGTATTAGTTCATCCTCATATGCTCAGCTTTAGGTCCCAAAGCATGAAACTATGCCAGGTTGCCCAGTTCCAGAGGAGCTAATGGCTTCCACCACAACCTCCCTGTGTCTGTGGAACAAGCTTTAGGCATGACAATCGAGACGGAGCACACATCTTTACTTCAGGATGAGTTCCTGCTTGGATTCCTTGGCCTCTTTCTTAACTGTGGATCTCCATCAGGGCTGCAGTGATAGACAAAAGGCAGTAACTACCTCAAACTTTTTATCTGGAAGAAGAGAGGAGTCTCTGGTGCTTCCCTCTCAGAACCTGAGCTCTAAGGCCCTCTGTACTATATGCTTTTCTAATTAAAGTAAATCTGTGTAAATTATATAGGTGCTCTAAATAAAGGGAATTACACTAAGAAAAGAGAGAGGTCCACCCTTCTCTTCACCTCCCCAACATCAACACACTTCCTTTCTCACAAATAACCACTGTTAACATTTGGTGTGATTCTTCTGGTATTTGTATATGTATATACATACATACAGGCATGTGTAATTCTTTGAATGGAAATAGAATTGTATATTTCTGTTATTTGCTTTTTAAACTTAACGGTCTATCTTGGGGAACTTTCCACACTGATATTTAGTATTCAAAATTTTAAGTATTATATTGAGTATATACATATATATACATTTAAATCCTAGCAGCAGGAAAGCATATGATGCCTGTTATAAAAAGCACAAATAAAGCTGGGTGTGTTGGCAAACACATGTAATCCCAACACTCTGGGATGCTGAGGCACGAGAACTACAAGTTCTAATCTGGCCTGGGCAATTTAGTGACCTCGTAAGACCCTGTCTCAAAATGAAAAACAAGCAAGGGCTGAGGATGTAGCTAACCGCAGTGGCCCTGGATTCAATCTCTAGTACCACAGAGAAAGGAAAAAGGAGAAGGAGAAAAAAAGGAGAATAAATAAAGCACTCTATGAGTTAAGAAGGAGGATCAATTCTCCTTGCAGTTACGAAAGTTCAAGGAGGAAGTGGCATTTCATCTGGTATTTAAAATACGGTCAGATTTGGTGGCTATACGAGTAAACAAAGTTTTCTAAGCATGAGTAAACATATAGAGCCGAAGAAACATTGAGCATCTTTGAGAGATTTTAGTAGCTTCACATAACTTCACGTAAGATATTTGAAAAAGAGTATGAAAGATAAGACCAGAGAGGTATATTGAAACCACAATTGGAAGATTATAAATAAAGAATTTTTATTTATTCTCTAGGTATGGGAAGTCATTGAAGGTTTTGGGTCAAGAAAGTGTTAGGATCAAATTATTTTCCATTTTCATTTAGAGTGTTGAGTAGGATAATACTAATAGATATAAGGGACTGCACTGCAGTACCCATCATCGAGTTAGACTCAAGTTCAAATCCCAGCTATATGATTCTAGGGAAGTTACTTAATCTCCCCGTATCTATTTTCTCATCATAAAATAAGACTAGCAGTGTCTGCCTCACTGAATTATTATGGGAATTAAATGAAATGCTACAAGGCTGCTGCTGCCTTATAAATAATAAATACTTCCTTGTTGCAAAGAAGTAACTGTAGGATTTTGCCTACAAGTAGATAGAATATGATATGTGATCAAAAAATACAGTGATGTTTAATTTCTTAAAAAAATTATTACAGCAAGACACATTGTTATTACTCCCCCATAAAATACTGTCCTTACTTTGAACACACTTATCCCATTGTTTTTGTCACTTTCTGAAGGATTTCTAGAAGTCTTTCATGAGTGTCTTTGTTTTTGCTGTTGTCAGTGTCCTATATAGATTCAAAATATTTATCTTTCATCATCATTTTGACTTTAAGAATGAGCTAAATGGTGGCATGATGCCAGATCCAGTGAATAAAGGGAATGAGGATTCACTGTAATGTTTTGTTTAACAGAAATTGCCATGAAAAAATATGTAACACAGAGCGTTGTCATGATGGAGGATGAAACAGTTTGCCTGTTTCTCAGGCTGTTTTCTATATACATCGTTTCTCAAACATTTTAATAAGCCTTTAAATACTCAGAGTTCACTGTAGTGTTCCTGGGCACAAACTCAGCTCACACATTTCCATCAAAGTCAGAAGCATGATCGGCATCACCTTGAGGCTGAATCTTGATTGACATGATTTTTTAAAAGAAAGAGAACTGGGGGATTTCCACTGAAAACTCTGAACCTTGGTCTTAGAATCACAACCGTAGATCCAAGTTTCAGTTAGCACATTTTTACAGCTTGAAATAAAATTTCATGTTAATGTATTGCTCATAATCCATGATTTAAAGTATAGCACACTTTAAAACACACCTTCTCTCACTATAGCTCACAGCCAACTGAATGTATCAGCCAAGTTGAAATTTGTGCTCCTAAGGGTGAGGCACTGCTTCTTGTATTGAAGATGTCTACCCTTCTGTCAGTACATGGCAGCAGCATTCACTGTATTTTTTTAATCGTGCTATCATGTTTAGCCTGCTGGGATTCCTCACTCATACTCTCTTAGAAACGGGGTCTGCTCTGTGCTAGGTCAGCCACCAAGGTGAGTGGTCCGAAAAATCACAGGGCTTAAAGGAGGGTTTGAATATTGCCTGTACCCTTACCTTTTCTCAACTTTTAAGAGCCATGTTTCAATAGATTCCTTAGACCTTCTGAAGTTGAAAAGAGAGAGAGAAAGAAAGAGAGAGAGAATGAGAGAGACCCAGGCAGAGATAGAGACAGAGACAAAAATGAAAGAAAGTCTGTTTACATTCTCTCTGTTTATTATGTGATTTTATGCTTGTACTTTTGAACACTTCCAATCTGGATCTTGCCTGTAAGAAGATTAGAAATTGCCATGTCATTTTAACAGTTAAAAACCTGAACAAACTGAAAAATCAACAACTCTTCTTAGATCTATCAGAGAAATAAGGTCACAGAGCAAATTACTGCCCCCAAAATTGCAGACATGGCCTGGAGGATGCAAAGAATCACAAGTCACTGTAGCAGAAAATCACAAGCAGAAACCCCAAAGGATCCAGTGCTGGGGTGGAAAAACTGGAATTGGAACTGCTGGGTGCTCAGTGTAGATAACTGGAAAGTTAAAACTCTAGGAAGACCTCGTCATGAGGGGCACACTTTTGTGAATTCCATCTCCAGGGTCATGCTTTCAGCAGAGGGAGCAAAAGAGAAACCCTTTTGGAATTCACTATTTTGTTTGTTTGTTTGGTTTTTATCTGGGATAGAACCCAGGGCCTTCATAGTGAGCTATGTTCCCAGTCCTTACTTTTGTATTTTGAGACAGGATTCCACTAAATAGTCCAGGATGGCTTGAACTTGTGATCCAGAGGCCTAGGATTACAGGTGCATACCACCATCCCTCACTAGCATTCTTCTCCTAACAAAGGCTCACCTCCTGAGAAACTGTTTCACCAAAGAATGACCCACTAGAGTTTATTCAGAGGCTAACCTGTCTGGGAGAAGGGAAATAACCAGCTCCAGCCTTCTCCAGCCACTCTGGTCCAATGAAGGGAAGAAAAACAACTGAAAAGCTCTTGCTAGTGAAGGCCACCATCCAAAGGCACAGACTCATTACAAGACTGAGACCTGATCATAGATGGAAACCTCCCCCTGCCCACCTCTTGCCACCACATCATGAGAACCCTGGTTTCTCCAGTTCCCCACTCCAAGCATATCACGTCTACCTTTCAACAAAAATATTATAAAGCATATAAAAAGACAAAAGAAGGTTTGAAGAGACAGACAAGCATCAGATCCAATCAGATGGCTGGAATGTTGGAATTATCAGATAAACAATTTTTTAAAATTATAATTAATGCATTAAAGACTTCAGTGGAAAAAAGTAGATAATATGTAAGAACAGATGGGTAATGTAAGCAGAGGTGGAGATGCTAAGGAAAAAAGAAATGCTAGAAATTTAGAAACACTGTAACAGAACTGATGAAGGCCTTCAGTGGGCTTGGTAGCCTGGACATTGCTGGCGGAAGAAGCTTTGTGCTTGAGGATATGACAATAAAAACTTTCAAAATGAAAAACAAACTGGGAATAAAGATTGAACAAAACAGACAAGAATATCCAAGAACTGTGAAACAGCTGTAGAACATACGAATATGTGTAATGAGAATATCAGGATAAAGGAGAAAGAAACCCAAACACTACTTGAAGCAGTAACTAAGAATTAAATTAATGTTAAATCCCAAACTAGAGATCCAGAAAGCCCAGAGTACACCAAGCAGAATAAATGCCTCTAAAAACTACACCCAGACATATCATATTCAAACTTCAGAAAATAAATGAAGAAAAATTCTTGAAGGAAGCCATAGCGGGGAAACACCCTACCTACAGAAGAGCAAAGAGAAGAATCACGTATTAGTTCTCCTCAGAAACTATAAACAATGCCAGGTATGGTGGTTCACACCTGTAATCCCAGTACTCTGGGAGGCTGAGGCAGAAGGATCACAAGATTGAGTCCAGGCAACTTAGCAAGATCCTCTTGCAAAGTAAAAACTAAAAAGGGTTGGGAATGAGCTCAGTGCAAAAGCCCTAGTTCAATTCCCAGTATCCTATAGAGAGAGAGAGGGAAAGAGGAGGGAGGAAGGGAGCAAGAGAGGGAGGATAGAAGGGAGGGAGGGAGGGACAGAGAGATGGAAAGAGAGAGAAAAAGAGCCTAGCTAAACAAGAAGAGGATAGTGTGAAATATTTAGTGTTAAGAGAAAGAAAAAAAAACCTGGAATTCATACTTCGTTAAATTATCTTTTAAAAGTGAAGGGGAAATGCTTTATCATACAAACAAAAATTGAGGGAATTGGTTCCCGGTAGACCTGCCTTGCAAGACATATTAAATGACATTCTTAAGAGGGAAGGAAAATGATATAGAAATGCACATGTACATAAAAAAAGAGCACTGGAGAATGAGTAAGTGAAGATAAAATAAAAACTTATATTTTCTTATTCTTAATTCAACAGATAACAAGATATTCAAAATAATCATAGCAAAAATATACTCAAATATATTCATACATATTAAATAAAAATATAAAGATATGTATGAATAATGTTAATATATTGATAATATTATTGATATATTAGTTTCTGTATAAATGAATTGAATGATAGAGATAAGAGGGTCTCTGGATGGTTGTGATGTGTCGGTGTAGGTTTATCAGTTGTAACAAATGTGTCCTTGCAGTGTATGACATCTACAGCAAAGGAGATCACATACAAGGGCAGAAAAAGTGGCAATATGGTAACTCTCTGAACTTTCCACTTAATTTTGCATATTTTAAATTTGCAATAAAGATTTTAATTTTGCAATAAAAATACAAAAATTTATGCAAAATGAGGTTAAAACAATTAGATCTTTTTGTGTGCACAAACATCACTTAGGAAATTTGTTTAGAAATTATGGCTTTTCATAGCTCTAATTGAGATATGTCACAGTTCATTTAATAGAACAATCTTCTTGTTCTATAGATGTGTGAATTTTATTAAATTGAAGGAAACCATAACATTCTATGTCACATTATACTACAAAAATAAATAAATAAATAAATACATGCTTAGGTATTATTTCTAAATAGCTTGGAATTTTGTTATGGATGTCTATACCTATCAAAATAAATTAATGCATTTTGAGTAGAAAAAATTTTTGGTTTCTAATGTTAACTTCCTTAGGGCATATTTAGTTGTCTACAATCTGGAATTGAAGCAGAGCTCCTTGTCATTCATAAGTTTCTGGTGTAATTTATTTGAGTGGCACTACTATTTTTCTCTTTTCCCTGAAGCAAAAATAATACCATGATGCTCAGTTTGGCTGCTCATGCTGATTGACATTGAGTAAATTGTCTCTGAATAAGATGAAAATGTAAATCTTTTTTGAAGAAAATAGCAATATAAAAGCCCCTGTGTTTCCCTTTTTCTTTTAAATTGCAGCTTGTAGAAACACCACCCTAAATCACATTTTCTTTCCTGCCTGTCACAAAAGAATCCATTAGCTTGTGCCCCATGTCAGGATCTTAATCCAGCATAAACTGACCTTATGAATTGGCCACTGCACAGGAAGCCTGCAGCTTTTTATAAACTCGGCCATGACTCTGCCCTTAAGTTATACCAATAAACTATGCAATCTGTGTATAGGTCTTTTTCAACTTTGTACTATGCTTATCAAATAGTATAATGAGCCACCATGTATCCGTCACCACATCTCAGTCATGATTGAGTCACAGCCAATCTTGTTTCAGCTATTCCCCCTCCACTCCCCATATATTCTCATAGTAAATCCCAGAAATCATATGGTTTCATCCGCAAATATTTCAGTAGTATTTCCAAAAAAGACTTCCTTTTTAAAAATATGAGAATACACTATCACAACTGAAAGTAATTAACTGTAAATCTATAACATCATAAATCTTCAGTTAATGCTCAAATTTCTTAGTGACCCTTACGTATTATAAACATTGCATATGTATTTTAGTTTGTTTGAATCAAGATCTAAATGAACTTTACTCATTGTAATCAATTAATATATCTTCTAAAGTTTATTTTAATATCTAGTCTTCCTAACCCCAACTTTTCTTTTTCTTACAATGTATTTGTTGGTGCAAATGAATTACTTGTCTTACAAATTTTCTTAAATTTTATGATTATTGATTGTATCCCCATCATGCTATTTAATGTGTTGGTCTTTTTATTTTTCATAGAATCAACATTTTACTCTTAAAAATTTAAACTCAGAAACCTGATTAAAAATCAAATTTTATTTATTTTGTCAGATGATTTATCTTTTTTAGGCAGACCATTTCTTAGTTTTAAGGTTCTGTCTGGAAGCACATAATGTTTAATTTTCTTTTTGTATTATTAACAGTTCTTGATGACAAATGCAAAGATCCAGCAATTTATTAGAGGGTTTTGGGGTTTTTGTTTTTTGGCAGTGCTGGGGATTGAACTCAGGACCTTGTACATGCTAAGCCAGCACTCTTCTAGTGAGCAATGTCCAAACCATCATTAAGAGGAGTCTCTTCATTTACAGCTGGAATATTTCTATAAAGAAGTAATTCCCTCTGATCAATATCTTGTTACTTTGCATATAGTTTTCATGAAAAACTAGAATACATGCTTAGTACTTTTCCTTTGCAGTTTTCAAAATGATTGTGTCTTTATTAGCATCCTTCAACAGTGATCAATTAGAGGGCCAGGTTTTTTTTTTCTTAGTATTATTATAAAGAAAGCATTTTAAACATATTTGAAGTATTTTAATTTATGCAATTATCCTTTTCAATACTCAAATCGCTTCATCATTGTGAAAGGAATCACTGTAAGAACTACCTCCTAAATCCTTATGATGTGCTTATCAGTAGCCTTTGATAGCATTCTTGCCATCTGGTATGACAAGATTTAAATTGAGACCTTGAGTCACCTATTTCGTCGAGGAACCCTGATCTTTGTGAGAGGAAATGGTATTATTTCTATACACAATCTGGACATATGGGTGCTCACTGTGGGGTTTTGTTTCTTGGTTATTT
Source organism: Cuniculus paca (assembly GCA_004365215.1). Classification (NCBI taxonomy): domain Eukaryota; kingdom Metazoa; phylum Chordata; class Mammalia; order Rodentia; family Cuniculidae; genus Cuniculus; species Cuniculus paca. The sequence goes on along the minus strand of RJWT010007692.1, from coordinate 2,951 downwards.
TAGTGGACAGATCTAGAAAAGGGTGTGCGCACATATGTGTGTTCAAACTGGTACTTTAAATCCAAATTCAGGACCAAAGGTTTGGTTAACCTGTCTTTTATCTGAATTTCCTTTCTTTCAGGTCAAAATTCTCTGTTCTTAAGATACCAAAAAATTCTGCTACTTTTATTAAACACACACACACACACACACACACACACACAACAAAAAACCTGTATGATCCTTGGTTTTTTGAGAGAAGTAAAATATCCAGGTGAAACAGGAAAACTGGTTTTGATACAAAATAACCATTGTCACTGGACAATGGTTAAAGGGGAAGGATTAAAGGGGAAGATGATAAGTTAGCGTCTCTTCCAAGGAGAAGTGAATAGTGTATGTAGATACTTTGTACTTAGATTAAAAGACTCAGTATAAGTGGATCTCTGGAAAAGAAAATAGGTGCATCTGTACTTGTTAAGACATTACAGAAGATTTTCTGAGTTGTGTGAGAGCTTCATACAAGTCTAAACAGAGGAAAAGAATTACTTGATATCAGTCTGTTACAGTCCCCATAGGCTGTACAGCAAAGGTCTGTTCCTAGATCGAGAGGTTGAATTCGGAGGCAAGGTTCGCTCGTAGGTCATTTTAAGGTCACAGTTTCCCTAGTTGCTCCAAGTCAATGGGAATCTTCCGAGAACAAGGAAAACTGGATCCCCGTAGAGCAAGTCAAACTTGTTTTCTTGGAAGTGCCCTACACATAGTGAAGACCGAAAACCCTGTCAGGTCAGCACACGCCTAGACAGAACAATCGGTCTTAAGGCTCATCAGAGTTCTGAAATGAGCCACCATATAGCAAGGACAAACGCAGCCATGTTTCTAGGCATTCTTTAAGATTTTCATATCTTTTCATAATCATATAAGTAACCAACATACAAGGTAAAAATGAGACAGGAGATCTTCAAGGAAACCCTGTAGCCACACAAGAGAAAGAAACTCTCCCAGAAGAATGAGAGAGCACTCCATGGAGAAAAAGGAGCTTAATTTAAAAAGAATTCATTCATTCATTCATTCTTTCGTTCAACTACCCTTTATTGAATGTCCACAGAGTCTGTACCTTGTTACTGTCTCACAATAAACAAAAAAATCTGGTTCAGAATCCTGGATCAAACCCTTACTATGTGAACTTTGACAAGTCACTAAATCTCTGTGCTTTAATTTTTCCATCTTCAAAATGTAGGTACCCATACCAGTCTCAACAAGTTTTTGAAGATAGGTAGGAGAAAGGCTATCTAAAACACCTGGTGTCTAGTAGATGCACAGTACTCTATGAAACCTCCCTGCCCCTGCCCAAAAAGCCTCACTTCTCTCTGGAGAAGGAGAGAAGGAAGAGGGAAAAGGTAGGTGGGGAGGATAGAGGACTTGAGAGGTGAGATTGGCAGGGCTGTTGCAGGAAATGGGAAAATAACTGAAGAGGCTCAAGAAAATCAATTGTCTAGACCAGTGATGGCGAACCTATGGCACTCATGCCACAGCAGGCTGTCTGTGTCATAGAAAGCTCTAAAAGGTTTGCCATCACTGGTCTAGAGGCCCAGCACAATTCCCTCTCTACAAATCAGTTTGGTTGGTTTTTATTTACATGTTTGACTCAGTAGCTGCTTTCCCAGCTCAGTTCATTTTCTACAATTAGATAATTTTGTCAAATGGAAAAGACTAGAGGAGTGAATTAGAATTTCTTAATTACATAAAGTTTTCTCATTCATGTTTGAAGGAGAATAAAGGAGAATAGGTGTGAAGACAGATAAGGAGACTGTCACATTTCAATCAAGTCTCCAGGGGACAGCGAGTTACCAAATGTGAGAACACATTTTCTGGGAGAAAAGCTGCCTCTGCTCTTTCCTACACCCTTCCCCTTAGATTCGGCTTTGCAAGCATCCCCACGAATTGGCTTATAAATTTGGTTTATATCTCCCTTAGCCCTGCCTCCCTTTATTATACCACTTTACTACTTCTTTGGGGCTGAGACTCTAAAATTTGGGTCAAATGTTCCATTAAGTTAACTGCTTTAGAATACCAATAACACTCTTGCAGCACTTTTCATCTTCGGGTGGTTCACAAACATCTCCTTCTTCACTAATGAAGATGACTTGAATATCTATAGTGTCTAAAACCAAAGCTATTAAATCATTGTCTGATATGGGGAAGTAAGACAAAATGCAAGACCAACAAAAAAGTGTATTACATTTTAAACTTGCTGATTCAAACTTTTTAAAGCATTCTTTCAACATGCAGGCAAAACCGATGGCACAAAATCCCAGTTTTTGTAATGAAAACAACCATAAGGTGAAAAGCCAAATCCTGGGGGTGATTTTTCTCTTACTGTCATATGGGGTGCTTTTGTATACATTATTTCATTTGATTTTCATGAAACTCATGACAAGAAAATATTATCCATATATTTTAAACAAGCCTTACTGTGATTAAACTGTTCAAGTTTCACATTACTAAGTATTTGTTCTGGGACTTAATTTGGAACCTGAATTCTTTCTAGGAGGCTTTACACCTAAAGCTGTGTCATAAGTGGGGTTCCAAGGGGATGGTTCGTAGGAATCAAAGGAATCAAGCAAAAGTGCACATTTTCCTTACTCTTTTAACTAGAACAGTTCCACAAGATTACAAGATCTGGGGCTTTCATATGACTTTCTGTGGTTCAGTTTTGTTGTGCAGAGCATATAGCATCTTCCCTATTGCTCATGAGCCAACTGGATTGTGAGCTGCATTCCAAAATTACACTCAACAAGCCTGCAGAGCCTTGGTCATGGCAAAGGTGGCTGCACACTATAATCTCTCTCCCTGGTCTGCTCCCACCAACCCTCTGATTTTAGTGCTAACTAGGTATTCTGGGCCACTGGAAATATCTGATAACCCTGTATTCATTCTCTCTCTCTCTCTTTCTCTCTCTCTCTCTCTCTCTC
>RJWT010007691.1:0-27186 GCA_004365215.1 Cuniculus paca | reverse complement strand
ATAGAATTTCAAGATATTAGCGAAACAGCATTGGCTACCATAATATTTGTTATCTTCAGAATAGTTGCTTAAGCCTCTATGTACGATTATTTGTTGTTTCCCTAATATTTGTTCTTATAAACAATGCTTCAATAAATTACCTTGTGTGTGGTTATATATTTGAGATGGATTACAGGAAGTGGGATTATTACTCAAATATTTTGAAATATTATTTTTTTAAAATTTTTTTGAGACAGGTCTCACTGTGATGTTAGGCTGGTCTTTAACTCATGGTGTAGCCCAGATTGGCCTCAAACGCATGGCAATCTTCTTGCCTCAGCCTCTCAAATGATGGGATTACAGGAGTGAGACAACACATCCAGCCTGAAATATTCTAAAGTATTTAAACAACTTGAAGTTCATATGGTACATGAGAATGCTTATTGTACTGCACATTTTGTATTATATTTGGATCTTTACATATTGACAGAGTGATAATGGTATTATTCACCACTTATTTTCATTTTTCATATAATTTAAGTTTAATAATTTTGATATAGAATTAAAAATCATTTGTATTTTCTTCTTTCAGTACAATATTTGCTCAATATTTTACCCATTTTCTACTCTTTTTATAATTAGGAATCTCTGTTGCCTGTGAGATAGATGTTAAGAGTAAGAATTAAAATTTCACCTTGTTTCTTTCGGATTGGCCATCTTACTTGATTTGGAAAACTATATGAGTAGCACTGACTTGTGACATTTTTGGGCTGCAATATTTAAAAATAACTGTGACAGATTCTCTGAGTTCTCTTCGATTGTTCCAGCATGTCTGAAAGCTTATTTTGAAATGGTGTCCAGATTAGACCGTGCAGCCTCTATTGGTGTGAGTGCCTGAATGCCTTGGATCAGTGATCTCTCCATCCTGCTTTGGACAACATCAAATAATGAGAGAAAGAACTATTTGCAGTTTTAGCCCTTGAGATTTTGAGGTCACTTGCTATCCAATATAATCTAATCTGTCTTGATTAATAACTGCCACCTATATTCTAATTTTTTTCTTAATCTCTCATTTTTTAAATGTTTTAATCCTATGCAGAAATTTTTAATGTGAATGGAGTCATTTTTGTCAGTCTCTTCTGATTTGACTTTAGGTATAGGTCACATAACATCTCTTACAAAAAGAGACAAGTTAAAATGTGTCCACTGTTGTTTAGTTCTTTCTTCTTAAATTTTTATATCTTTGCTCAATTACCAAATTATTTTGCTTAGCGATAAGTTAGAAATGCATTTTAAGAAGTGGTACATATTTAATCCAATACCATTTATTAATGCATCTTTTTTTCACTACTCTGATATACCAGCTTTATTTGAAATATCGACTGCATTTCAAAGTAAGTTTGAGTACATAAGAAATGTCTAGATCACTGTAAGAATGAGATTGTGTTCTTGCATATAATTATCCTATGTTATCCTATATTTTAACAGATCAGATTATTATTCAGTTACAAAGCCTGATTTCTACTTTTCCACTCGCTTATTTCAATCAAGCTAATCTGCACCTTCAGATGACTTTCTTCTGTCTGTTGCTTCTTATGCTATCTGTTCTTCAGTTTTTAACTCAAATAACTCCCTCTTTCTTTTTTTATTTTAAAAACAAAACAACAAAAAAATAAAAATGACAATACAGAATTTCAAAACAAAATAATAATAAATTAACACTAGTTAATAAATTGCATATCGTTGTCTTCAAAGTAGTTATTCAGATTACAAGATTTAGTTGGCTTATTTACAAGAAGCTACTCCTTCCATTCCTTCCAACTCTTATATTCAAATTAAGGGATCTCTAGTAGCCTCAATGAAATAGATCTTTGTTAAAATAAAAGTATATTTTTCTTTCCTTTGTATTGTCTGACTCTATCCCGACTATTGAAGCTGGAAATCTTTGTTTTGCTACCAGTATATCTGTGAGCAACTAGCAATTCCTCTTTTGCATTGATTGTCTCATTTATATAACTGGTGTTAATCACCCATATTTTTGGGTTACTTCAAGTTTTTAACAGTAAATTATAAGTAATACAGAGAATAAGTGCCCTCTAAGAGTTCTCTTTCTACCTTCAAGGTTACATTGGAACTTAGGCAATTTTTTTTCTCCTCCGAAGTAATTCATTGCAAATTTAGTTGTCTACAGCTATATCATGTCTTTCTCTTCGGTGAAGATGACAATGTTTTTCAGTCTATCATCAGGTTCGTTGACTGTCACAGAGATCACACTAAAACCAGGAGGTGAGGAAGGAGCCGTTGATGCCTGGGGTAAAACCAACGCCGAGGCAGAGGGCGCAGGGACAGGATGCTCCTCCGACTGCTGTGTTTTTGGAGCCTGCCCCACTTTTGAATTTCCAAGTTGATAAAACGATATATTTTCTCATTTTTCAGGCCTGTGGGAGTGGAGTTTTCTGGCTCTCATTGTATAAAGCAGCCAACATGATACACACCTCGACAGCTTTGCTAATGTTTATTCTTTTCGGTTACCTCGAGCTCTGCTCTTATCCCCTGCATAAGGTCAGGTGCCAGGAAAATACTAAACTGCAGGGAGCACAACAGCCTCAGAGAAACCTCACTCTACATGTGGGCTGGGGCCGCTAATGCTCTCCGTGGTGCACAGCATTGGTTTTCTTCCAAGGCTTCCCATAGCCTCTGAAGCCATGCACCCCTCGAAGCAACTACCCATATGTTCACCTTTATTTCCAGCCCGAAGTTTCCAGGCATCTGCTAAATTACAATAATTTCGAGTGCTCAATGGTGATTTCATTAGTGTGAAAAAAAGAAAAAAGAAGACTCTCTGCCCCTTGTTTATTTAAAACGGCATTGCATCGCAGTTTAAATCCAGCATACACGTACACTGCCAAAAAAATCCAGTAGAGGTAAACAGATAAGCTCATGTGTGGCTCTAGGGGCCGAGGAATCAGATTGTGTTCTTGTGTGCTTGTCTTGCTTTCTCTGTACAACAGAGTCTTTCTTCTGAGAGAAAGGAAATTTCAGTAATGTAGAATTTGCTCGATTGTTGATCCTTACTTTCCAGAGAATGTGTCACAGAGTATGTGGGATGATACTGGCCACAGAATTACAGATCTTTCTGCATCCCACACACGCGGATTCTTCTCATGAAGGGCTCCTTTGTGCAAAGTCTGCAGCACCTGGCTGGACATCAGTGCCTGTAGTACTCTCTGCAGCTCTTTCTTCCCTGGGTTGCACTTTCCAGCTGCTGCAGTTGAGTTATCAAATGGTATAAGTGCTATGTCAATACCATTTCAAATGTAAAGCCCTGGCCATGCAAAGGGTAAGGCAAATTGTTTTCCAACTAAGTGCTGGCAGCCTGTTCCTATAGATTAAGACCAGGTCTCTCCCTCAAAGCACTGAAGCAGCAAATTTAAAAGGAGGCAAATAGAACATAGACTACTTGGCAGCAGAGATAGAACAGTTCATTACCTGTTAGTGTTTGCCTGTTTTCTGGTTTTGAGCAAGCATAAAATTACAGATAACAAAGTGACACTTAATAGACATTGGCCATTTTAAGAGAAATGTAGCTTCTAAAGACATTTATCTTGTATTCCTAGAAAAACTGAAGGGGATAGATATGATCAGGCAAAAATCTCAAAGGCATAGAATGTAGAGGAAAGAACTAAAGTCTTTCCTCAATTCTACTAATTTTAAATTATGGAAATCTGGGAAAAATGCCTTCCTCCCCGCAGGACTTAATTTTCAAATTTATTATGAAGAAATTAAAATAAGCATCTTCTCTGCAGTACAACTTTGTGTCAAAAAAGTTGAAATGGGATTTTGGATGTATCAGTGCATTACACAATCCTAAAGCATAGAATCAACTTCGAAACCACTCTTTTACTTGCAGATGCATTCTGTTTGGTTCGCAGTCTCCTGACCTGAGTGTCAAATGACATGAAATAGGCAGAAAGATGTAACTGAGACAGTCAGGATTCACAATGTGATGTTTGACCCGATTCAGCCTCTTGGATTTGGGAAGTGTTTTAGAAACTAGTCCTCTGTAGCTACAGTTCCATGCACTTAGGAGATTGTCTGTATATATTGAGACATACCCTGTAACAGAGACTAGCACTTATTTCTTTGAACCCCTCTCTGTTGTCTGTAGTGAACTATATCATGTTTTGTATAAAGCACAAGTTTTACAAGGAAAGGGTTCAAGTCCTTAATTTGCCACTGATTGTTTTTCTCATACTGGCTAACCCAGTTTCAGATTTAACCACATCATTTATAAAAGTGTGATAATAATGCTACACACATCTTAAGGTTATCAGGAATCCCAAAACTCTTACATATGCTAGTTATTATCCTGAAGTGAGGATTCATTTTTGTCTAGCCAGCCATGTCATCGTATTTGTTGGCTGAACATCAGCAGCAATAATAGAGTGTCAAAGGTGGTATGTGTCATCCATATCTAAAGTTCTATTTCTAAACATTATCCTTTAAAAAGGATAACATTTCATTAGTATTAAGAGAAAATGAGGCTTCCATATGAACTCTGAAATCTCTGTAATACAGCTTAATTACAAAGCACTGATATTTTCTTTTAAACATAATATAAGAAACAAGAAAGAAAGTGTACATGGCTGGTGAAATAACTCATGAAATAGACTGTAGGCTGGTGATTTCACTATAGAGGGGATGCTGAAAGCTTTTCCCATGATGAGGCAGAGGTGGGAGTGGGTTAAAATTGTACCATAGAGGATTTATCTCCATCGCTGTGCTTGCCTTCCTCCCTATTTTTCTGCATGTGCCAGGCTCTTCCATTCCTTTACACACTTACCCTAGAAAAGGAATGTCTACTGTTCCCTACTCACATGCCTGAACTAACTTAATAGACATGAATGAACTAATGCCATTTGTTTATGTTTGGGTCATTACCATCTGAAACTCTTCATTCAGCTTCTTCATGTATAAAATGATGAGAATAACATTATTGCTTTGTTTAAGAGTTAAATAAGAAAAATATATATGAAGCTTTTAGAATAGTGTCCCATACACAGTGATGCCAATTGATTTACGAGTGTAATTACAATGTCATAGTTGAGATAATTTTACTTTCACAAGTTAGTTCTCCAACTAGAAATGCTCAAGAACTGGAATGTGTGGATTTCTAATGTAGGTTTATTAACCACCAGCTTTATGGCATTTAGTGTTATTTCAGCTCTGATTTTCAGATTTTTATGTAACGGGAATTAATAGTACCCTCCTCAAAGTATTACTTTGAGGGTTGGGTGAAGAAACCCATGTACAAGACTTGACACAGTGAACACTCATAGTGAATAAATGTTAGTAATTTGTTATTGTAGCAATTTAGAAACAATATCACATGATGCTTTTAAAATGGAACCATTAAAGAAGGAAAACTTTACTTTTATAATTTTCTAATTGCTGAAAGTTTGCAAAGAATGATATCAAGATCTTCAAGAAAAAGCAACATAAGAATTAGAGGAGAAACTTCACCAGTTGTAACCAAGTTTTTTTTCTCTCTTTTTTTTTTTTTTAGACAGGATTTCACTATGTAGTTCAGACTGGCCTTAAACTCACTGTGTAACCCAACTGGCCTCAAACTCACTGGCAATCTCCTGCCTCAGTCTCTCAAGTGCTGGGATTACAGGCTGGAATCACCATGCCTGGGTTTTGTAACCAATATTTTTGTTTATCTGCTCCTTCATTTTTGTTTCCAGAAGCTGATAGGTTAACATTTCATTACTAACTATTGAATTGATCATGGGATTATATAGAGTTTACTATATTTCTGTGTTATCTTTTAAAACGAGCACATGATATGTAACAGAGGAGCACACACCATACCCTTCTAAAAAAGTTCTATTCATGGAGCAAATGAATTAAAAATTGGCTAACATGCCATTATAATAAATGTTGGAAATTCTGAATTACCTTCTTTTGTTGAATTGATTATGCAGACAAGAACACAGAATGTCCCATAATCTTGGTTACTTTTTTCATTGCTGAAAAAAAATACTGACCACCCAACATTAAAAGAGGAATGGTTTATTTCAACTCACAGTTTGTAGAGGTTACAGACCATAGTTGGCTGGCTCCAAGGCAGGGTGGCATGAAGAGGGGCACCATAGAGAAGAAAGAGCTCATGGTATGGCAGACACAGGGCAACAACATCAAAAGCAGGGGCATGCCTGCCTGCCCTCCCTCCCTTTGTATTCCATCCAGGCCATAAGCCCATTGATTGGTGTCACCTATACCCAGCATGGGGCCTCACTTATCCACACCCAGAATTATGCTAATTCCAACCAAGGGACTAACTGAATACCACACCCTGTCAATTCCAACATCACACACCCTATTTCCAGCAGCTCTGTAAATTTCCACCTATGAGCACATGAAGCTTGGGGGGGTGGGCATTTAGGTACAAATGATACTACCTATACTGTCAATTTATGATATTATTGGATCATGCAATATTTTTATAATTTTCTTATGAAATCAGATTGTTTTCAGCTCCCTTCTGTTACTCACCATCACTGTGTATCATTCAGTAGGAACAAAACATGTAAAACATGTGCTGTTTTTCATTCTCCCAGACTTAAGTGGTTGGAATGGATATAGCTGTCATCAGCTATTCAAATAATAATGTAGGGATGGTTTGCAAAGTTGAACTGAGTAACATAACAGTGAAGATATTAAAAGCTCAGTAATAGATAAGCAACTACTACTAGTCATTAAATATTTATTACCCAGTATCTCAAAGTTCTCAACATGATGCTGATAATACTTCATTTAAAATTACCTACAGTATTTTAAATATCTTTTTCCTATTATTTAGTCTGTTTATGTATTCCTAACAAGGAAATTGAAAACAGTAGGTGACATTTTCTGTTAGGCATATGAAAATCCTTAATATTTATGCAACTGTTATCATTCTTTCATTTATAAATTAATTTATCGAACACATTGAGTATTAGCTAGACATATAGACATCAGACTGCATCTGCAGGAGTATGGACAAAGTCATGGTCATCATTGAACTTGTGTACTAGAACATTAGCACAGAAAAAGTGAGGTCACCGCTTATTACAGAGAGACACCCAGATTCACAAGTACTTATAACAGCTCCTCAATCCTCTCTTACACCTGCCCACCTCTTCCAGGCCCTCCATGACACTGGCAAGAACTTTAGTTTTAGCCAGTTAGGAACAAGTATCCGAGACTTTTAATTAGGAACTACTCATACAAAGAATCCACAAAACTGTCACATGCATTCCCACCCTATGACTATTGAAGATAAAAGCACCCAATCTTATGTTTCCAAACCAAGAATCCCCATCCAATCTATTACAAGGAGACGACTTACTAATTTATGTACATTTTACCACGCTATATGACTTGCATTCTGTTTTTTTTCCTTTATAATACTAACACATATTAATTGTAAATATTAATAGATTTCAGTGTGATTTTTCAATATATGCACATAGTGTGCACTGATTAAATCCAACCACCCTTTTACCATTTTCTGCCTGTCCCCCTTGCCCCACATAAGAACACCTCTCCATCTCAATCCTTAGTAATTGCCATTCCACTTTCAGGTCAATTTTTCTTTTAGCTTTCATATATGAGTACTGTCTGTCTTAGCCCAGCTTATTTGGCCTAGCATCATGATCTTGGAGCATGGCTGGGTAGAGCCCCATAGTGCTCATCCACCCCAGCACTGGATGAACCAAAGCAACAGGTGGATAGCTGTGGTAAGAAATCACAGGGGAACACTGGAAATTAACAGGAGAAAAATGGAAACTTCGTAAGATCCAGAGACCTGGATCAATTGTAGAGTAAAAGAATATCTCATCACTTTCTGCCCTAGCACAGTCTCATCAGTTTAGATCCTGGCAGTCCTAGCTACTGGGAAATTTCACAGCTCTTACAGACTTGCAGGTACTCGATTAGTACCTGAAATCTTCATAGTAACCTGGCTTCCACCAATACATATCATCTCCCAGTGATCTTCTGGGGTTCTGTGGCCAGGAGCCATCTTTCATGTAAGATGGTGCCTGAATTTGTACTCTAGGCCTTAGACACCCCTGTGTATTTCTATCTCTGGGACCTTTTCAGACACTTTCCTGCACTGGCTCAGCGGATCACTGCCTTGGGAACCACACCTGGCTCAGCAGAGTGATTCTGACGCAGACCCACAGGGAGTGCTGCTCTGTATCAAGGGAGTGTTGTGACGAAGGGGGAAGTGGAGTGTACTGCTCTCAAGGACAGGGGGCTCAGGGAGGCTGCTCTGTGAGATGGGAGGACCATTCATGTGTAGTTTCACACTGGGGCAGGACGGGAGGCAGTTAATCATGTGATTCCTGCCCCCCATGCGGGGACATCTGTCCCCAGCCAGGCAGGGAAAGAACTTAGTTCCACTGTTCTCCTGTTGACAGCTGGGATGGTACTGGGCAATGCCATGGCTCTGGTTATTGACTGTCCTTGGGGCACACAGCCTAGAAGACGAGGAGAGAAACTGTCCAGTGCTGGCCGTGTTCTACTCTCCCTCATACCAAAGAACACTTCAGTTGAGAGGAATTTTGTCTGAGTCCAGCTGTCACCCACTCCTGCTTGATTCTTGGTGGACATTAGAGCTAAAAGAATGAGATAAAAGCCCAGGCCATTGTCCCATCCATGGTAATGCATGCATGTGTGGAGTGAGGCTGAGGTTCCTCTCCTGGGTAACATACCCATGACAGCAGCACAGAGGAATAGGACAGCTACTACTGACACAGCAGCAGTGCAGTTCCTACTGTTGGCACCTATCTGATCATACACTGGTGACAAGACTGGGTGTGCACACTACAGACTGGGTGCTGGGATTCCTGCCCCTGTATCTTTCCTTGAAGCACCTGTTTAATGAGAAGAGTTGTTTTAATCCCTCACCAATAATGGAGCAGCCAACAACAAAGACCCACTCACTCAGAGTACTGGAATTGCAGGTGTGGGCAACCACACCTGGATCCCATTCATTTCCGAAGGATAGCCTTGCCAAGTATAGTAATCTTGACTGATATTTATTTATTTATTTGTTTATTTGTTGTGATATGTCATTCTATGTGCTTCTGGCCTGTGAAATCTGCATTTAATCTAATGAGGTTGCCTTTACTATAACTGCTAATCCTTCTAAGTCAACTTCATTGAATTAAGAAACACCGATAGCATACTTCTGGCTGTTTCAGATAGATCATGGAGTATGGTTCAGGGAACTAGATTTATGACTCCTTACTTGTTTCTCTCTGGGACTGTTTCCCTATTCTGCTTCATTGCCATTATAAATTAAGCAGCTTTGCTGTGCATGCCCTTCTGCCAAGTTTCTGCCTTGGATTCTGCTGACCATTGACTGACTCATCTTAAAATACAAGGCAAATGAAAACCTCCTTTATTAAGTTGTGGGTGTCAGATGTTGCATCCAGCAATGGCAAAGCAGACTAAGATAGAAGACTGGTGGCAGAAAACTGGGTCACTGCTGTGATTGTACATGACCATGAGGTTTAGTGACCTTTAGAATTGGCTTGTGGGAAGAGTTTGTTAAGGCTTGGAGATGTGGGATAGAGAAGCATTAGAATGCTATGAACACAGTTTGCTGGGTTACACTGGTCAGAGTTCATAGGCCAGAATGCTAATAGGAATGCAGACAATAAAAGCCAGCCTCAGGTTTCAGTTGGGATGAGGAATCCCTGGGCAATTAGAATAGAGGTCACATATGTTATGCTCTGGCAGGAAATTTGATTATATTTTTTCTCATGTCCTGAGACTTTGTAAGAAATTGCTGTACTAAATAATCTGGAGGAGGAAATTTCAAGGCATCCCAACATTTAGGCTGTGGCATGCATAGTGTAGGCTGCTTTTCATCAGATTTATTCCATAATTTGGGGGAAAATGTAGAGCACACAGATTGGAAAAAGTTAAATTTTATCTTAGAAAATTTAGAACCAAAATTTTGGTTACTGAAGAGATTTGTGTTTTTAAAAAGAAACCAAGCAGTTTGTACATGGAGAAGGAAGAAAGATTCCTTGGGGGCACTTCAAATATGAGCAAGATTCCACATATCACAGGTTCAAGGGTGCAAAAATGTCAAACTATAATTTGAGACAAGAACCCCCAGGAACTCCCAGTTCCTCTGTTTGAAAAGGGAAGTGGCAATTTGGAAATTGGTTTCCCAGGATTCATTTCACTGTGACAGCAATCTGGGCATTCAGAATTCAATGCAACTATAGTCCAAGGGGGATGTGATTACTGCTCCCACTGACAGCAGACCTCCGTGCCATCTACATGATTTTGGTTTTACTGTCATACAGAGTGCAAGAGTTGTTGAGCCAGCATGGTTTCTACACAGATTTGAAAGGAAGACCTGTAAACCAAGAAAGAGCACCTGAGAAGTCAGTTCATGAGGCTGTGGGAAAAAGCCAAAGCTGCAGTGGAAACCCCAGGACTTTGGAAAAGCCGGGAACCTATAATGTCTGCTGAGGAAAGCTGCAGGGAATAAGTGGGAACAGCACAGAAAAGGGACCAGGAGGGCTGCAACATGCAAGATCGTAGGAACGCAGCTGCAAAAGCCCACTGAAATTCGCATTTACCACTGTGTTGTAGATACTGGATATGGACCTGAAGAACTTTGTGCTTACTCTGCTGCATTTTGATCTTGCTTTGGTTGGATTCTTTTGTATCTTTCTAGTCCTCCTTTGTGGAATGGGAATGTTTACCCTATGGTTTTTTTTTGGAACTTTTAAACTTGTTTCTGATTTTTACAGTGGTTTACACCTATGAGTTTGCCTTGAGTCTCAGAAGAGACTTTGACACTGACTTTTTTGAAGTGCTGAATTGAATTGACATACAAGTTTAAATAGTACATCATTTCCCTTGTGTGGGCAACTCAAAGGGTAAACGAGGAGCATAATGAAGGACAGGCATTGGGAAAGAGGAAGAATATGTTCAAATAGGAAGGGGAACGATGGGTGTTGAATGAAAGAAAATGGAGACAAAGCTTTTATAAATGAGGAGGGGAAGAAGGGTTGAAGGGAAGGGAGGGAAATGGGAAAAAAAGAATGAAGATATATTATGTACAGATACAAATTCCCCATGATGAATGTGATCAATATGTATAGGTGTACTAGTGAAAAAAATTAAAAAAATAAAATGCTGAACTGTTGAAACTTTATGGAAGGCACCATTGCATTTTGGTTGCAGGCAAGATAGCTGTACCATGGTAGACAGAATTACAACCTTGTGTTTATTTGGTTAAGCATGTTTGAGGGAGATGTGTGGGTGCCAAGTTGATGAGGGGTTCAGCATGATGGATAAGCTTGATTGTGTTAACTTGATTGGCTTGGGAGCTACCCAAGTGGTTTGTGGAGCATACTTCTGTGTATTTCTGTGTGTGTCATGGAGGGGTGACCTTGGGTACTATTTTATCCTTAGCCTCTTCCTCTCTATACTATTCCTTCACTCAGCTTCCCAGGCATCATGAACCAAGCAGCTCTGCTTGCTATGTCCTGCCACCATGATATTTCTGTCCTACCAGTGGCTCATGGACTGAATCTCCTTAAAACATCAGCCAAATTAAACTTCTCTTCTGCTAAGTTGTGAATGTCATGTGCTGTATCCAGCAATGTGAAAAGTAATATACAGCTCTCAGACTCTTTGAAGGTTCTACTCTTTTTCTTGCTGATTTCCAGTGTTCTCCCACAAGCATTTACTTTAAAATGCAATTATACACCTATTGCTTTGTTTTTTATTTGTATGATAGGATGTGAGTGTTGGTATCTCTATTCAACCACCTTGCATAACCCAACACTGAGATCTTGCAAGAAGAATCCCTCTCTAAGGGCTCACTTGGCCTTACATGTTTTGAACACTTCAATTATAGTTCTTCATCTGGCAGCTCAGAAAACAAATGTGCAGATTAGGTGCCCTGGGTATAAAGACCTCTTACATTCGAAATGTTTCATGGACTCATCATTCACGTTCTCAGAGAAGCTCTGGCTCAAGGCAACCCAGACTTTCCTCTCTTACTATGTTCTCAGCTTCTGTTCTATGCTTTATTATGAATATGACTTAACTTGTAGAAAAGTTCATAAGTTTCAATTTCAAATTTTCCATCTGGAAATAAAATTAAGCTCACCTCTGCATTTTTCCAGAGTCTCATTATAAATAAATAAACATTATGATGGAATAATTTTTCCTACCTGTGATGTCTAGGATTGTGTTAGATGTACAGTATATGAAAGCTCTAATTAAATTTCAACTTGTGAGAAAATACACTTATTTTAAATTATAGTGCCTGAGATTCATGACTCTTCATCCAATTCCAAAATTTTGAATTTATTGATAAATTTATAAGATTTTTGGAAGGAAGATGAAATATTCTTAAGGAAAGTCTTTATAAGATTGTATGTGCACACCGTGAATCATCTATTATTGTTTTTCCAACAAATTCTATGACCATTTTCAGTTTTGGAGTACATGATATAAATAAGTAAATATCATAAAGTGACAAAATCAACATCATCATGTTGATTGCACAGGTGAAAAAGTAAAAAGTATTAAGTTGGAAGATCCTAGAAGAAATCCTTAAATCCCTCCCTTTATCAAAGTAATAAAAGTAATAAATGAAATGGTAACACTGCATTCTTTAGAGAATGGCAGAGATTAGTGTGACTGTCAAAGCTTGAAGGATTCAGACGTGATTGTTTGTATCAGATTACAATTTAATTATCCCATTTGCTAATTACAGAAAATGAACAAAACACAAAGAATGATGATGGATTATTTTAAACTCAATCTGGAGGTGACTTTAATTGCAGATCCTGTTCTAAATGTTGTATTCTTTTGGAAGAAATCGATACTGTTTTAGACATCTGAAATGCAACTATTGATCTCAGTGTTTTTTTCCTCTATTCCAATGAAACTTGAACTTTGAAAATAATTTGTTTTCACCCAGTCGGGACAGTGATACACCTTCATCATCATGTCAGATCACAACTGCCATCTACCTCAGTGCCATAATTTAGTTGATTACAACATTGACATATCCTGTTGGTTCACTATTTTAATAATATGCTATCACAGGAACTAAAAATCAGGAAGCTGCAGGAATAAAGTTGACGAATAGATATATTTCTGTAAAGTTTTTACGGTTTGTTTTGATTAGATCAGAAAGATCTTTAACAAATCAAGGCTGCAGTACAAAATATGTTCACTTATGATTCATTATAACTCGCTGGGTATGATGGTAGTTGTGGAGTCTGTAGCAGCACAATAGAAAAGAAAAAAGAAATCAAATCATAGATGTACCAAGCATTTTTAAGTGATGTTAGTCATTCTTGAATCTAAGAATATTCTTGTTCCCAGAAATATATGTTGGTTTGGCACCTCATGTCTAATTAACAGATAACCATAGGCCTGAAGAAAAAAATTATGACTCTTGTTATATCCACTTGGTCATAAATTGGATGCAACTGGCATCTCCCCTGTAGGGCATCAGTAAGGGTAAGCAGTTTGCCAAAGCAGGATCTTCTGAACATCTGCTCTGCTGCACTATGAGCTCTCTCTCCATTCACATCAGAATTATGTGCACAAGCCAGATAAAACTTTTGATTGAATTCAAAATTCAATTAGAATTATAGTTCTTATTGATACTAGAAACACAAAAGGTAGTATTTCATATTCAAAGGTCTTTGTCATTTGGTTAAAAATAAACCTTTGGATCCCATCAGCCCTTCAAGGGTCATTAACAATTAGTGGATAAATACAGGCATGCATTTTAAAAGCTAAAGATTAAAAAAATTCCACTCTATTGATCAACCAAGGTGAAAGTTACATGCTTCTGTGATTAGATAATCACCTTTTGACAGTTGTGGTTAAAGCTATAATCGTTACATTAAAAATGGTTCATTGAGAATACTCAGTACGCATGTTTGCAGCCCTGAGTCTCACATCCAACTGAAACCTGACAGTAAATAACTTCAATTAACTCGCATGAGGCACATGTTCTTCCTGAATGGGCAAAGTCATTTAAATGGGAAGTGTTATGAAACACTTGACGGTGTTTCTTTAATATTGTAAGATGGAACCAAACTCCCTTGAAAGTGATTTTTAAAATATCTTTCACTCATGAACAGAAAAAAAATGATTTTCTGGCTGAATTTAATAGCCTAAAGAACTCCTTTTTTAAACTTTTAACTTTAATAATTAAACACTTTAAACCACAAGAAACCTTCTCAGTATTTGATCTTTTTGTTTTTTTCTTGCTATATAGCCCAGAGTACCTTCAAACTTGCTATACAGCCAACGATGGCCTAAAACTCATGGTTCTCTTGATCAGCCTCCCAAGCACTGGGATTATAGATGTGTGGCACTATGACAAGCTTAAATATTAGAAAATAAAACTAACCTGAAGTAAGTATCTTTATGCTTAAGGTCTTTTGTGAATTTATCATTAATGACACAGAAGTTTGTATCCAAGAGTGTGAATATATTTATATTTCATGTTAATGCCTCCAGAGTTTCCCACTGTGGTAAGAGATGTCAATAACCTAATGTAGGAGTTGGCAAACTGCAGCTTTCAGAGGCTAAATCTGGATCACTGCTTATTTTAGTTGATTGCTGAAAAAGTTAATAGGAGACTATATCATGACATGAAGAACTTCTGTGAAATCTGATCTCAGTGTTAAAAAATGAAGTTTTATTAGTTCCTAGCCATATTCCATCACTAATGTATTTCCATGTCTGTGCAGTGTAACTGCAGAGCTCAGTAGTTGTAAGAGACCTTCTGTGACCTGCAAAGCCTGAAATATTTCTCATCTGATTTTTATAGAAAAGTACTGCTGAGGGCTGGGGATTTGACTCAGTGTCCTAAGCTCTTGCCTGGCAAGCATGAGGTCCTGAGTTCAATCCTGGTGCTGCAAAAAAAAAAAAAAAAAAAAAGAAAAGAAAAATACTACTGATCTTGATCTGGTGAAACAGGGTGGCATAGGAACAGAGACTTATTCTGGGTCTGTACATGTTCCCTCTGGCAGGCCAATCTTGGGATTATGGTCATGGTTTGCAGCCTGCATATAGCCAAAACTCTATGCTAAGTGCCAGCAGCAGCAGCAATGCCCTCCATTCTGGGTCAAGCTAAATGAACTCTCTCAAGTTTTCTAAGCTTCCCCAGAGGTGTCATGCTTTCTCAGAGATTCTGTGAACTATCCATATTAGTTCATTTGCTGTTGTTAATAACACAATACCACAGACTGTGTACGTCTTAACAAAAAGAGGTTTATTTTGATTTATGGTCCTGCAGGTTTAAAGTTAAGTGGCCATTTCTGGTGAGGCCCTTCTTGCTGATAGAGTTTTCAGGTGGAATGGATCATCAGATAGAAAGAAACAGGAGTGTGTGTGTGTGTGTGTGTGTGTGTGTGTGTATGTGTGTACTCGAGTATCACTTCCCCTTTCCTTTTATAAAGTCACTAGGATTCAGTCATGGGGTCTCTACTCTGATAACCCCATCTAATCCTAATCACTTCCCCAAAGCCTTACCTCCATAGGTAAGATAAATCCCCACTCTATTAATAACTCACAAAGGAGATTAAATTTCAACCTGTAACTCTCTGGAAATACATGCAAAGATGTCCAAACCATAACACTATCCAATATTCTTTCAATTCTCTTTCATAGTATGTCAACAAAGTTTGACTTTATAGCTAAGAAATCTGGTATTTCTTAGCACACAAATAAACAAACAAATAAACAAATAAAATAGAGTTGAGGTAGGAAGAAAAAAAAAAGGAAATCTAACATCGCAGCTGAGGACAAGTTTTATTGGAATTAAAACCTGAGAGAGACTAGTGGTATGAGGACCAAGTGGCCCCATCTCTTACAGACTCAAGGGTTTTATGAGGTTTGAGGGATGCTGAGAAGTGGAGTTGAAACTGGGATGGTATGGTTGTCCTTCAAGTGGGCAGCTGGCAGCTTGTGGGCTGTTGAAAAGGAGAGCTGGAGGAGAGTCATGATTGACCTTTCAGCAAGCAGCTTGCAGGAGCTGACCAACAGGCAGCTTGTGAGTTTGGAAAATGGAAACATTAAGAACACGAGAACAAAGGAGTGTGTCTAAATGCTGCCTCAGCTCAAGGTGTTGGTCTGATTCCTTCAGAGATGATTAAAAGATGGCAAAATATTTAAGTAGTTTAAGTTTATGTACTGAAATTTTCTCAGTTCTATTGTAAGAAATAACATCCCCAAACCACATACTTGTGAGACATCAGAAATAAGTAAAATAGCTGTTGCGTTCCAAGAAATAGAAGCATAAAAGAATTGATCAAAGTTGGAGAATAAACTTCAGTAGCTTGTAGATAAAGAGAATTTGATCAGCAAGAGGATAAGTTTTTGAGCTTTCAATGCATTTTAATTTCTCTTGAATGAAACACATCTCTATGTATTCACTGAATGTGAAGATATGAGTGTCAGTGAATGGTTCGCTCGTAATTCAAGGAATGAGAGGCTAAAGAATGACCTACTGGAAGTGGAGGAGAAAGGGGCTACTGTATCATACCCTTTCTCAGACGAGTTACTTTTCCTAGAGAATCGCATTCCCTGATTTTCAAATCTGGATAAATTTGAGCTCCTTTTTGTATGAATTGGGACAAAATGAGCACTTGTTAGGAGTACTGATATTTATTAGGACAAACATTTTGAGAATTAAATTTTCCTCTGAAAATTACTCTCTGGGTAAATATGGCAAATCCTTTCTAATGTGACATTCTTTCTCTTCGAGTAAGGACTATGTTATATCTATTATATAAGTTTTTGTGAGCCATTAAGTCAGAAAGTGTATTTTAGTTGTTGGCAGAGTGCCTGCACATAAAATGTATTTATAAATGATGAAAAGAAAGAGGCATAATGAGTTGGTTAGAGTGGTCAAAAAGTGAGCTTAACCCCCAAATTTCCCTGGTCTATCTCGGAACCAAAGCAAAATGTTATCACTATGTAGGCATGTCTCTTTTGAATAAATGAGGCTGATAATAGATATTGTGTAAATAATTCCTTTTAGACTACACATTAGCAAATTTTTAAATCAGATTTCCATGTGCAACTGCTTTTCCTAAGTGTCTAATTGCGCAATCGTGTGAACAGAGCCATGTGCTTTGCCATCTTACCACTGATTCCTAGGCCAGACTGTCTTTTGATGGCATTTCCCAGCCCTAACCCTCTGCTAGGGAGAAGGGTCTGATGCTCTCTGGCCCATTTACCTGACACAGTTACCAAAGATGTCAGAATTTACTTTTTATTGGCTTATGTATTATTAAGGCAAATTTTCAGGAAACATCTTATTTTTTGGTTCATTGCTTATTTAATTTTGCTTAGCAAAAAGAAGTTTAATAACATTGTAAAATCAAAATTTGTAGTCAGCAATTGTCTCAGGGCATGAGAAAAGATTTTTATTTGGTCTTTTAACACAGCACCTGGCATGCATTAAAAAAAATCAGATTTTGTCTGTATTTCTTAGTTCAAAAAATCATTAAAAGGCTTAGAATTTTTAAAAATCTAAAACATAATTATGAGTGAATGTCTCACAAAAATCTTATTTTTTGAGAGCTAAATTACAATAACACATTCCAAACATTTCAATATGACTATGCTTAAGTCCATGGGAAGAAAGTATTTAATCAAATGAATTTAGTTCAAGCCACTTTAAAACCATAGAAATATTACTTTTGTCATTTCTCAGAAGTCTTCTGAAAGTTGTAGTGTACCAAAAGCATACACTTTTCAGAGGTCTTGTAATTCTGATGACAGATACTTCCTTAAGTCTGGGCTCGTCCGTGTATAATTGCTTATTGTTCCTGTAAGGAAGACTTCAGGAATATCTAAAGTGGTCTTAAATAAAGTTTTAATTACTGCTGCAGATTACTGCATATGTTAGATTATCAATAAACATCAAACCTAAGAATAGTTGTGTAACCCTTCTAACAGGTGAGGTGAGTGTTCTCCATGTTAGCTCATGTTAAAAAGCATGTAGGATGAAAAAGAGATTTGTAATGTTTCATTTTATAAAATCAGAAGTATCATAATCTTACATTTATGACAATTACAGATGGTTTAGGATTGGAATAAAAATGCAGCGTATTTGTATTAGTCACTTTCCTGTCCCTGGTACAGAACACTGGACTCTCACAACTCAAAGGTGAGGTGAGGTCTATTGTAGCTCACGTTTCAGAAGTTTCAGTCCATGGCTGGCAAGCCCAAACACAGAAAACAGCCTGGTGGAAGGGCCTGCTGTAGAGGAAATTGGCTCATGTGAAGGTGGCGAGGAAGCAGAGAGAGAGCCAGGTGCCTGGCAGGTAGGAAGATACTGCACACAATTCTAGACTATGCCCCTAGTACCCAGCATGCTCCAGCCAGACTCCACTAAGAGCACAGTCTGCTGGGAGCCCCTCCGTGGGTGCACCTGTCAACCTGAGTATGAGCCCGCAGGATTTGACCACCTAAAAGCCCCGCCCTTGATCTCAAAACATTTTTTCTTTATTTTATAGTCTCCCTGGATTTTGGCCAGCCAAACTTGTCCTGTATTTGTATTTATTAAAAGCAGCAATGTTACTGAGAATGTACTACTTTCTGCTACCAATTAACTAATTTCTAACCTCTTCTACAAATAGCAGATGGCAGACCAGTATTAAAAACTTTGTTCTGAAAAATAAATCCACTTAATGATCAGTAAGAGAATATTAATTATTTGTTATGGAAAATAAAGAGCCAGATGTCAGTACAGTGTCGCGTTCTCAAAGGTGGAAAAAGAAACTTAATTCATGCCTGAGATAGAGTGAAGTGACTCAGACTATCCATGGAATACAATATTCAAGGAAACAAAGTCCTGAATAGAACAAATAGTAATTTTTTTTCCTTTTTCTTGTAACTTAAGAAGAGAGCAAACTTTACTGGAGAAATTGCTTTACATTTTTGGCTGAGAACTTGCACATAAAAACCTTTGAAGTGTTTTTTTCTAAGACTTGAAGTATTAATATATTTAAGAGAGCAAGAAATGCTAGACAGTCTGAAAGCTTTTCTATTAAATAAGCAAGAAACACACTGTCAAAAAAAAAAACATGGTATGTATCTGATCCAGGAAGTGAAAAAGTTGCAAAAATATAAAATTTATGAAAATGAGGTCTTAATAAAAAAAAGGCTTATTTTTAATTTTAACTATTTTATTTTTTCTGTACTGGGGAATTGAATCCAGAGCATTTCCACTGAGCTACATGTCCAAGCTTCTTTTCTGTTTTTTTAGATCAAAGCAGGGTCTTACCAATTTATTAAATTGCCCAGGCTGGGCTTGAACGTGCAGTGCTCCTCCTGCCGCAGCGTCCCAGAATGTTGGGATTGCAGGCATTGCCATCATGCCCAAGAGGCAGGTTATAAAGCAGTTGATCTGCAGCTTTCTTGTGTCTCCCCATTGGGCAAGAGAAGAAGTGATACTGATGAACAGATGAAAAGCCAACCTCTTTTTAATTTATGGAGTAGTACCAGATAAGAATAACTTTGGATGTCACCAAAGTAATTCCTAGTGACTTATGAATCTATTCAGTTTCCAAGCATTCTTTGTGGACTGAAGCACTATGACACCCAGTAATATGTTCTGTTGTGCGCTGTTGTTTGAGTAAATAGAGCCCCCTAGGATTATTAATGTGTGTATTATTCTTCAAAAAAGACTAAAGGAGATGGTTGATCAATTAGTATTTTGTTGATGGTATAAGCCAAGTTTACGTGAAGGAAAATTAACATATCTCTAACAGACAACAGGATATTAAAAATTTATCCTACCCAAGATAATCTTTCATATTTTTAAAATAATAACCATCTATTTTAAAATATCAAAAAATAAATGTTATAAGCATCAAATCAAAGAATTATATATTAGCTTACTTATATGAAATTTATTATTTTTGGTATCTATCTGTATATCAGTCATCATGGCAGCAAAGTACAGTGATAAACAGCCCATAGTCCTTTCCCTTAAAACATTTGCAATCTGAAGGTGTGGTACACGTGAAAAGTCATTCCTGTCCTTACAAACATGTGTCTATGTTTCTATATACTTGCATCTGTCTTTATCTACTACCATCTCTAAAGAAGAGTTGTTTTATGACAAATAAGACAATTACCTTTTATTCAATACTTTTTAAGGAAAGTTTTCCAAATTTGTGGATACTTGATGTGCTCTTTCAAGGATAAATAAGAACAAGTCAATCACGTAGATAAGGGGATGACTTTTCAACTATGAAAGTTATAACTAAACAAATTTGCATGTTATGTTCATGGTAAGATAAGTAGTTAGATATAATTGTAGGCTATTATGAGGAGCTAGAATGCTAGAAATAAGGTTGAAAAGATACACCTATTGAAGTTCAGATTATCATTGACCTTCTAAATTATTTAAAGAGTTTAAATTTCATCTTCTATGTCTGAGGACTTTAGATGGCCTTTGATCAAGATATTTAAGTGAGTAGAGTTGTAATTTAAAAATGACGAGTTCAAATGTGTATATGTATATATACAGGAGGCTTAAGATGAAAGCCTTTCTCTGGTGATCCAAGGGAAAACCAGAGTCACGGTTGGCCTTGGAAGTAAAGCATCCATAGTAAGCATCTTTTGCAGGGCTTCTATCTGAACAACCTGAGTAAATGAAAATTATAGTGAGATACGATTTATACAAAATGGGGAGGGATGAGAAGTAGTTAATCCATTGAGTCCCTGAGAATACCTTGCAGTTTCCTTGTACAAAAGAATCACCTCTTTGTGTTCTTTATGGTCCAATCTATCATTTCTGGCTAATTTTATTTCTCCCACCAAATAACAGCACCATTCTTACTTTGATGCCAGGACTCTTGGAGACATGCTTTACTGAAAAAAAATAGAGATGTTCTTGCTTCTGCTGTTCTCTACCAATTATTTAATGTATGTTCCATGTTCCAGCATTAGTCATGACACTGTATTATCCATCATCAGAAAGGTTGGCTTTCAAGGACTTCTTCTTGCATCACTATTCTTCTTAGTTGATGTTGACTACAAATGTAATTTTTGACTATTTAACAAAGCAATATATGAGTGACAAATTGCTTTCTGATTATATTAAGTTCACTGTCCATCATTTATAATGTAAACATAGATTTGTGTCTTCTCTGGAACTTTTTAGGCTACAATCAGTGAATTCTAAGACTGTTCTTTCTTTCAAAATTGATGATCTCAGGTTTTTTTGTACACTGACACCAGTGTAAAAAATAAGAAAGGGGCCTGTGAACAGAGAAAAAATGGTGTCATTTATGTAGCAGGGTTTAGGATTTACCCTGACAGCAAAGATAGGGAAAGTGGAGATAGGAGAAAGGATGCTTGATGCTACTCCTAAAATCTCAAGTGCTGTACATTGGGAGTAGAACCAGAGTGGAAAGATGGATAGGAAGAAGCTGAGCCATGAACTGTATGCACAATTAAACACAAGGGTTGTCTATGGGCTGCTGATAATCTCTAACCTCAAGAGCCCTGAATACATCCTGTACCTAATGGGTGAAAATCTTCACATTTAGTATGTTGGCATCATTCTGTTATGTGATTCTGTGAAGTAAATACTATACCTACCAGTTGGAACAATCTTTTTATGACTAGGGTCCCAGGATGACTCCAACCTCCTGAGTTCCAAAGCTTCTATAGGCATTTGAACTGGTGCACAAAACAGTATAGGATAATGCCAAGGGTCAAGTGTAAGTCTGAAGGGTAAGTAGGACTGGATTGAGATTTGTCTTGGCAATAGTCCCCTCCCCGTGTGCCCTGCTGGATGGCGTAATTGTGCCAGGTCAGTACCAGTCACCAGGGGAAGATTTAAACATTTTGAGGGTGCCAACACTGAATGGCCAAGGCTAGGGCCTCACTTGCTCATCCTAAGGGTGGTGCTGATGACTAGGGTGGATCAGAGAAGTGATAATGTGGGTTCAAGAAGAATATGTATCAAAGAAGTGCAATTTATGGCTAGTTATATGAGATATAAGACAGTGAGAAACGGCATGATTTAGACTTTGTATTTTGAACGAGGTAAACTTGTGTTTCAGAGGGCATTAATCTGAATGGAAGGAAGATTTTTATAGGAAAGAGAATAAATTGATATATTATATAAAGTAATTGAATGATTGCATTTTTATGAGATTAGATCTGTGTGCAAACTGATCAGCAGTGATTGTGAAATGTAGGTTCTAATTTAGTAGATGTATTTTGGGCTCTGTAATTTTGTTAGTAACAAGCTTCCAGATGGTTCTCTTTGGCAACTGGAGAACTGTATTCTGAGTAGTAATGTGCTAGGCTATGGTTCTAGATTACCAGGTTAAAGATCTCCTAATTTCTCTTAGAAGAAACAGAATCATACAAGAGACATTAACATACTGAACCTTTTCCATGGGTTATTTCTCACCTATCCTTTCTCTTTGCCTCAGTTATTCACTGACAATAGAAGCAATTGTTCCAAAAGACTTGCATAATGATGGCTCTCCCATAAATCTGAGCATTCATTTTAAAGTTGATTTTTTAGTTATCTGTGACTGTGAAACACAGCATCCCAAAATGTAATGTTTTAAAACAGGAACTTATCGCCCCTCATGATTCTGTAACTTGACTGGTTTCTCTTTTGCTATATGTAGTGTCAGGGGGCATTGCTTAGCTTAAACTTTTGGTGCCTGCACTGAGATCTCAACTGGGGCTGTCAGTCAATAATCATGATTCTTCTCTGGATGTTTGCTGTCTGTCTGTTGGATTTCAAGCAGGCGCATTCCAGAACAAATATTCTAAAAAGGAGAAAGGAAAAAGTTATTAGGTCAATTAAGGGCCAGACTCAGAAGTGGAGCAGAGTTTTTCTACTTTTTTTTTTTTAATGTTAAAATAGTTATACCAGGGAGAGGAGGGTTACATGAAGTTTGAAATCTGGGAAGAATAGTTTTTTGGCGAATTGTCAAAGTAACTATTCACCATAGACCTTTAGAAAAATGGAAACAGTTACGAAGAATTTTTTTTAATTCTTTCATTTTTTAACATATTTTCTTTTTATTTGTCACTATTTGGTCATTAGAAAATAAAAATAATTCTCTTATTAGAAAATACCTATAGAAAAAAGCAAAAGAGAGTGAATGAAAAGAAAATGCATATGATGGATGTGGGAGTATAAACACAAAAACACAATAAATAGCAAGGCTGCCTCTGTTTGATGCTGTTTGTGAAAAAAATGTTTAATCTATGATACTACAACATTAATTTGCTGTAATTACATGGATCTCTGAAACCCTTTGGTCATAGCCTCTTCTTGTTTTAAATTATTAAAGAGCCCATTCAATTGACACTTTACGTCTAGATTTTTCATGAGCTACAAGTTTACATTTTATATAACGGTTTCCTTCATACAATCCTTAAGCCACTATGATTTAGTAGAATTAAAATTTAAATAAAGTCAAAACGCAATTTCTTGAACATTTCCTAATGCAAGCAGATTTTAAGACCTAAGTTAAATTCTATGGAAAAAATATGTACTGGAACTGTGCAATATTAAACTAAATTCTTCTTCTAAAGAAATAGCATTGCAAAACTGAAATCAGTCTTAAGAGATGTTGAGAGAAATAACATTCCATCTTATAAATCTGTGACAAGATACAAAGAATTTGCACACCAGAATTTCTCCCTTTGCTTTAATGTACTTACTTTCCAATGCACACAATAGTGAAGAGAGGCCCTAAAGGAACATTTATCCAAATGGGGTTTTGGATTCAGGACTTGCTTGACCCAGTGTGAATATAGCATATGCCCTTACACTGCTGCACTGGGAATAGCATATAAAACTCAATTTTACTCATTGTTGAAGTGAAATTTAGATTTTAGTGACTGTCACATTTTCTTCATTTTTAAATATTTACTTTTCAGTGGTTATAAAAGAAATCTCTGTGACGTCTGTAATAGTTATATAAATATACTCATCCGTGCTTTTATACTTAGAGGAGTATCTTTCCAATTGCACATACAATGTTAATGAATTTTACTTTGAATTTTTTTTTATTTTTAAGAAAAGAATGCAAACATAGTGTAGATATATTTTTTTAATTCCATGTTCAATTCTTTCTACTGTTAATGTACATTTTTTTCCATGGTACAGTTGTCAAAAATACGAAGCCAAATTTGATACATTATTTCAAGTAATGTACTTAATTTTAATTTCACCAGTTTCCTTTCCATAGTCCCTTTGGATTCTAGGAGCCAACCCCTGGTGTCACATGGCACTTAATTATCATACTGCCTTAGATTCCTCTGACCAGTGACAGTTTCTCACCCTTTCCTATTTTTGATCTTGAATGATTTGGGAAGTACTGATAAGATGTTCTGCAGAGTGCCCTCCAGTCTGGGTTTTTGTGATGTCTTTCTCAGTATTAGACTGAGTCTGTGGTTTTGGGAAAAAATACAACAGAGGTGAAACACCTTGCTTGTCATATCATACTATTACACACAGCTAAGATATAGGCAGTCAGACAGGGCTAGGCCCTGAAAGAAGTCAGTGCAGAAGATAACAACACATTATAACTGTGGATGAAGGTGCATTCCTTGAAGGCCAGACCTTAAGACAAAGATGTAATGACTACAGCTATGTACTTCCCTGAGGGATAAACAATAATGATCGATATAAATAATGATCAATACTCTAAATAGGAATCAGCAACCTGGGTGGGGGACCATGACCTCCTGACCCATGCCTTCCAGGAAAGGTCTTGCTCTTTGCTTTCCATGTACACTTGCTATGTGACTTGCTTTCCCATTCAATCAATATTACCTAAGCGACTATACTTATAATTATATTGATTGATCATAATTTGGTCCTCCTTTGCACCCACCTCATGATTTCTTATCTGTCTTGCGATTTTGCTTGGTAAAACCTTTCCTGTAAGTGGAATCTGTGACAACCCACTTTCTGAGTCCACTCCTGTCTCTCTTAGGCAGGGGCTATTTTTCCTTAAATAAAATTTCCTATTTTCAACCTCCATTGCTCCTCAGAATTCATTCTTTGATACTTCTCAGAATTCATTCTTTGATTCATTCTATGTATTGGATATCTGGCAGATTGAGAGTTATATTTCCTCTATATCACTTGGAGGTCCTGATACCATTCTTATAACACCAGGGGACACATCATATGTGTGTGACATTGGTGGGAATCCAAAGCTCTCTCACTTGGCTATAGCACTGTCAGTTTTATACAGTATAAAATTATTAGTTCCCCTCATCCATTCTGGTCTTTACAAATAAATTACTAATTCGAGCCCATCCTCAATGTGAATGTGTGTACGTGTGTGTGTGCATGTGTGCATATGCATGTGTATAAACTTTAGCTTTTAGCTGAGGGACTCATGGAAATACTAAATGGGATCCTTCCATCAAGGTCATCTCTTCACCATCAATTTATTTATTTAGTCATTTCTTTATATTAATATGGGCTCACGAATATCTTAATGTTAGGGTTATAATTTACTTCTCTTTTTCTGCCCCTCTCTCTTTCTCTTTCACCTCCTTTTAGTCTTTTTTCAGTACTGGAGTATTGAATCCAGGGTCTTCACATTGAATTATATGCCCAACCCCTTTTATTTTGAGACAGGGTCTCACTGACTTGCAAAGTTGCCTGGACTGGACTCAAATTTGCAGTCAGTTTTCCTGCTATTGCAATGCTATGAGCTCTGTAATCCAACGCAAATACGTATTCCTCCTTTACCATTCCCTTAGCTTGGGATTCTAACTTGGCTCATTGGGAACTCTGTATAGTTTGTTTCGCTGTCACTCTAACATGACCTCATCACTTTGTGTTTTGAGCAGTTCTTTACTATCTTGTACTTTAAAATACTTCAAGCTGATCTTATAGTCTCCCTGCTTTCTAGCTGGTATCAAACCCTTCTTCAAAGAACTCTGATTCCTTTGCTTAGAGAATAGTACTCAGAAAGTAATATCTGAGCACTGGATATGTCATTGTTGCTAGGCCTTATCCACAGGAAAAATATAGACATTTAATAACCTATGTAAGAAATATATTATAATTACTTTGATATAAATCTATCTGCCTGCATCATAGGCCAAGGATTAGTTCATATTGGTGTCCTCAACTCTAACTGAGTACTACTGGGTTCATTCTAACCTTCACTCCTGTGTGCAACTTCCACTTCCAGAAACATTCCCCATATGTTATATATGTATATAATTCATTTAAAATCTTGGTATCAAATTTTTCTATTTAATATTTTTGATGCAACCTGTGTGTAGGACAATCTTCACACAGAATATAAGATTCCTTAGTTAATAAGTAACATTTATCTTTTGATTATATCATATTCACATGCAGTTTACTATTTTAAATATTTTAACAGTAATATCAGTAGCATCTATGTTGAGCATGTAAGGAAGTATAGCAAGAGGGTAAAATAGTGTTTATGAATAATCAGATTTAGTAAAATTTTCCTTATGTGGATAGTGGCTGTTTGAAGCTGAAGAACAGTGACATTTAAATATATCAGCAGGTAAGAATAACTTGAGAAGTTTAAAAACATCTTAATGCCTGGATCTCTTCTCCAGAGGTTCTGTTTTAATTTGTTTGGGATTCAGAATGCGTATAGGGACTTTAAAATTCTTCTCAGGTTTCCAATGTATAGTTGACCTGAGATGAGTTAAGGAATTCTCCTGACCTTGGCTAGGTTAATAATCATAGCATTTTGCAACTGTCTTGTTTTCTGAATGTATGCATTTCAAACTAAGGAAATGGTGAAAGAGTAATACGTATGTGCATTGGATTACAGGGCTCATAGGATTGCAATAGCAGGTAGGTCATTGAAGCAGTTA
Organism: Cuniculus paca; assembly: GCA_004365215.1. NCBI lineage: Eukaryota > Metazoa > Chordata > Mammalia > Rodentia > Cuniculidae > Cuniculus > Cuniculus paca. Next base: position 261 of record RJWT010007691.1, on the reverse strand, counting down.
CTGCTGCTATGATCTGAAAAAGTTGAAAACTATTTTAGCAAAACAGCCTATAAGTATTTAAATGCATAAATATAGCTAACAAAATATAAATTTAATACTGTTTTATAGTTATTTATTTTCATACTGGAGTGCATGCACTACCTTGATACAGAAGGTATTTATCATGGATTACCTTAGGAATCTTAGACATACCTCCACAATTCACTTTGAATTAAAATAATTCATCATTCTTAGTTTAGTCAGTGACTTACAGAGGAATAT
>RJWT010007690.1:0-27292 GCA_004365215.1 Cuniculus paca | reverse complement strand
TTAAAATTCTTCTGAATTTTTTTAAAATTAAAACAAAACAAAATAAAACAACAGAAAATCTCACATTTACTGCTAAGAATACTTTTTAAAGATATTCTTTGGATAATAGTTCACAGAAGAAGCCTAAGTCTCTCTTCCAACCAAGTCCTAATCATCCTATTCTGTTCAACCTAATTGGTTAATCTAAGAAAGACACGTGATGCAGATCTGAAAAATGACTCAAGATTTTCTTTCAAGAATCTACTAAAAGCCTCTTGAGAATGAAGTTTCCTTCGAGAAGGAAAGGGACAAGTAGGTCATGGGCATGTTTACCACACCCATTTAATTCCCAGTAGAAAATTAATTCTTACAGTGTGACCGATATCTTGTGATCTTGGAAGGAGATTTTCTCTCTCTCTTTCTCTCTCTCTCCCTCTCAATATTAAAGATGAAAACTAGGGTGAATTTGAGTGCAAGTGTACTTTACCAAGTCTGGAATCAGTCAGCTTCAGTAATTATGATGTGAGATGAGTAAATCTCATTATCTAACACATCGTTTTATCCTCTTTCTACTGTGTATTTGGGTAGTTCTTGTCAAATACATCTTTACTGTACAACAATGGTCCAGAACATCTCTAAGTGCTTCAGTTCAAAATGGTGCCTATTCAACAACACTGGCATTAATTGAAGATACTCTCTATGTTGAAGAAACTAGTTTTGTTTTCTGGTGTTGTATTACATGACATCGATGTATGAACATGACAACATATCTATTCATAGGGACTAAAAACCAATCATGAGTTGCAGATATATATTCAGACATGATGAACTCCTTAAAATTTCCTTAAATTGGAATTCCTTTCATCCTGTTCTAACATTTCCAAGGCCCCTTGTTCACAGATTTTGGGTATTTTTAGTTTCTATTTAGGGTAGAATAGGAGGGAAAAAAACTGGGCCAGGGAAGTAAAAAGAGAGCCACAAAAGTAAATGAATAGCTCTGGCACAGTGAAGACTAGGGATATATTAAGAGCAATATATTTTTATTCCTAAAATCTGGACATGGGGACCTGAATCATGGTAGAATTGTCCAATAAAACTTTTTGTTACAGTAAGTTTTTGTGCATATTTAAAGGCAATAGAGTTTGCTCTGGGAAGAAATACTGTATTAGAAAATGCATTTGGGAGTCAGAGAATTTTCATCCTTTAAGTAACTGAAGTTATGTGTATGTTAGAAATGAATTATTTCAGTCTTTATATTCTTCCATAATTATCATGCATGCATTCTTTCTCATTTCTGACTTCTGCTTTCAAGATGGTTCCTGAAAATTCAGAGACCATTGGCATTTCTTCACATCAAACATATAGCAAGGGGTAGCTAGCAACTGTACTGATTTACCATAAAAGCCACCTGTTGCCCCAGGAGATTTTCTTCTGAGCTTCACTGACCCTCATGTGGGCCCCAATACCACTTTTACATGCAAGAGGGAATGTCAAAGCAAAACAATTGTCAAGGTTGTTATAAAAATCATTATCCATCGTCCACAGTGAACCAAAGCGAGTTACTGTAAGGAAAGTAGAAAGAGCTAGTAGATCTCAAGCTGGTAAATGGTGGTATCTGCCACTTCAATGATGCTCATAAAGGATCTAAATAATATAATAGCTGAGCATTTTTTAATACATTCTTCTTTTGCCACAATTTCACATACAGTGAGAACAGAGTTAACATTATCCATACCACTGGGTGAGTTCAGACAGTACAAAACACTCAATTAATATGTTTTAATAGCTAGACTCATGCTTACTTGCATTATAAAATGTGAGGGTTTTTTAATTCAAAACCTGAGGCACTAGAGTGGGACAAAAGACATTGAACTTATTAAATGTTCAATTTAATATCTTAGAAAATAAGCATAAAGAGCCCTATGGAATTACATATTGATATTTACTTATTAAGATTTCACAGTTTATATGTATACATGAATCAACTATGTTTTTATGATATTATATACATTTGAGGTATCATAAAAGCTGAGTTATTTTTCATTCATATTGTATTTTTATCACAGTCAATTTTTCACATTGCTCTATTATCATAGAAATACTTCCGACAGCGAAAATATGTTTAACCCATTATACTAGATGTATGGCAACTACACATCTAACATTGTTTTGCTGTAGAATCTTTTTTTTACCTAGTAGGAAAACAAAGAATGAGTTATGTCCTTCTCATGCAATATTTACTTTACATTCAATAGAGTACAACGTATTTACTTCTTGGACTGTGTTTTGTTACTCTTATTCTTGTAGTAAATATTTGTACTTGAAAGCTGCCTATAGTTACCATGTGCTCAACATCCGATAGATAAATGGATGAAGTGAGAGGAGGAACAAAATTTATCCACAGCCTCATGCAAATACAATGCACAGAAGACATTCTGATTATATTTATTTTGTGAAATTAGAGTTGTGCTTCTGGCTTTCCACACTTTGAAGAAACTCCTCTTTACCAAAGCAGGAGTCAGGGCACTTCCCATACAAAGTCCAGTGGTGATTGCCAGTTTGAGTGTTTCATGATGAGGGAAAACTTTCTGAAAACCTTTTCAAACACGTAAATTCGAATTCAGTGATTTTTTGGGAAAGATTACAGATGATGAATAAGTTTGTTGCACTGATGCTTTGCAAGCAAGATCGATCTTTTTGAAAAATCATATAGGTTAAAAATGCCAGGTATAATGATCACTCATAAATCAAACTTAAGAAGCCCTCTTTGCTCATGGACATGTGATTAGAACCTTTTATATGCATCATTCTCCTTCAAACTATTAGGATACACCTTGACAGGTGAGAAAGGAAGACGAGTATTTTGAAGTTTTGTTCTGATTCATGTATATAAATCCTTGTTAGACTAGCTAAAGAATAACAGTGTGACCTTGAAGGACTGAAGTATTATTAGTAGAAATTCTCTAAGTAAAGGCAATTTTTTTCAGCAATAGTTCAATGTGTGGGTGAGAGCAAAAATAAGTTTAAAGCCAATTTATCAAATAATCACTTCTCCCAAAGCTATTAGAAAACTATGCTTAATTCAGTCCAAGATAATTGGCTGTATCTTTGTTTCATTACCTGAGGCTAGGGAATGAGGAAAGACAGGACATAGGAGGACATGTGAGTCCCGATACAGAGGAAGGGGGAAAGAAGACCAAATCAGCATCATGCAAACATAAAGTGGCTAATCTAAGTCCTCAAAACTTAAGAGAAACCCAGGCATGGTGGTTCACGCCTGTAATACCAGCACTCTTGAGGTCGAGCTAGAGAATTGCTGACAATTAGAGGCCAGTCTGGGCTGCATAGGGAGTTCACGCTCAGCCTCAACTACAGAGGGAAACTCTGTCTCACAAACAAAACAAAACAAAACAAAACAAAACAAGAAACAAAGGAAATAGAGAAATTTGTTTTTAGAGAAAAGCTCATCTATTTCTCTAAAATATTTATAATGGAGAAATGATAGGTGTTTAAAATTTAGTCATTCTATAAATTGATTTTCACTTAAACAGGCTTATAAAGAATTGATGTTATCTAAAAAGGATAGCAACATCAAAAATCACTTCACACTTCTGAAACCATTTGTTTTGGTTTGCATGCAAAGTATTCATTACAGCAGTGCACATGATTTTAGTCCAATCACATATCAACAGCTGGCTACAACCTAGATGAGAAGAGGTGAAGTAGAATTGAAATGGGTGGAGAGAAAAAGACATGCAGCCCCAGGGTTTCAAAAGGTGGAGAAATATTGTGAATTATAGAAAAAAGATACAAAAGAAATAATGACAATACAGCATGATTTAGGCAGTTATGCCATAATAATAAACCCCTATCAACCTGAAAAGACTTCTCAGGAAAACGTTTAAGGCAATTTCTGTCAAATAAAAACATTAGAGTGTGTCCTCATCCACCTTATTCACTAGACCTGGCAGCATGTATCATCTGGCTCTTCCTCAAAATCAGCTGATCTAGGATCTGGAAGCAACTGAGACAATGAGAGTAAAGACTCAAAAGAGGACTTCTAGAACTGCTTTAGAAGTGGCAGGGACAACGGATGGATCTTCAGGTCAGATATACAACTGTATCCTGACTCCGAGACTAGAGTCAAAGGACAGTCTGGCTGGATGGTCAGAGACTTGGAAAAAGCATGACTAGAAAATTGGCAATAGAGGTATTTGGGGAAGAGGTCTGTGGATAGACCTTACCATATAGGCAAAAGATGTAAATATATTTGTGTCCCAAGCAAACACTCACCAGAAGGTAACCTCAACAGAAGAGAACATTAATAACCAAGTGTATAGAATGACTGGTTCTTTGAAAAGCAGCCAACCTTTTTTTTCAGGCACCCCTGTCATTTTTCAATGGGCTCATGAAAGGAGGCTGTAGTGGCAGGGATGGAGGTCATACATGGGCTCAGCAACATGAACTTCCACTCACCAAAACTGACCTGGCTATAGCCACTGCTGAACGTTCGGTATGCCAGCAGCACAGATTAACTCTGTCCCTGTAGGGCATTCCCATGGTAATAGTTTGTGTCTGGTGGCAAGTTGATTATATTGAATGGCTTCCATCACTGAAAGGGCAGCACTTTGTCCGCACTGATGTAGACCCTTATTTCTGGTATGGGTTTGCCTTCCCTACATGAGACGCTTCTTCCAAAACAAAAAATTTAGGATTTACCGAATGCCTTAGTCACCCTCGTGATATTCCACACAACACTGCTTCTGACCAAGAATCACATTTTACAGCCACACAAGAGAGACAATGGGCTTAAATTTCTGTAAGTAACTGGTCTTTCTACATTCCTCCTCATCCAGAAGCAGCTGGATTGATGAAAAGATAGAATGGTCTTCTGAAGATTCAGTTACAGGACCAGTTATTGGCAATACTTTGCAGGGATTGGGAAAGGTTCTTCAAAAGGATGTATGTGGTTTGATGCAGCATGCATTATATGGTACCGTGTCTCCCATAGCCAAGATCAAGGGGGGAAATGGGAAATTGTAGCACTGACCTTCACCATTAGAGGGCCACTAGCAAAATTTCTGCTTCTCATTCCAACAGATTTATGCTCTGTTGGCTTAGAAATCTTAGTGCCAGAGCGGGGATGGCTTGCACCAGGAAACACAATGATTCCATTGAACTAGATGCTAAAACTTCCCACTGTTCATTTTGGGTTTCCTGGGACTGAATAAAGAAGTTGAAAAGGGAGTTACGATATTGCCAGAGGTAATTGATCCAGACTATGAAGAGAAAATTGGACTATTACTCCACAATGAAGGAAAGAAAAATATACTTGGAGTGGAGGAGATCCCTTAAGGTGCTTCCTGCTATTATTATGAGCTGTATTAAGGTCAATGGGAAACTACAACAACCCAGTCCAGGTGTTATGACAAAGAACCAATGGCCCAGAAGAATTAGGAATGAAGGTATGGATCACCTTACCAGGAAAAGAACTAAGGCCCACAGAGATGCTTTCTGAAGGGCACAGGAATATAGAATGGGTAGTAGAAAAAGGAAGTTCTAAATATGAGCTCTAACCATGGAACCAGTTACAGAAAGGAATATTGTAATTGTAATTGTTCTCCCCTATTTTGTTACTCTGCTTCCTTTGTAACATAATATTGATAGATTTAATAATGGTTCTCAAGAACTTTTAAACCTATATTATAGTGTTTAAATTATGAAAGGTTAGATGTAAGCATCACTCAAAGAAAACCTTTGACTTTTATTTTGGGGAGGGATTAGTGTGCTTTGTTATGTGTGCAGGATAGTTGTACCATGGTAGGCAAAATTATAAACTTGCTTTTGTATGTGGAGAGTAAGTATGGTTTAAAGAAATTTCTCTGTTTTTCAAGTTAACCAGGGTTGTATTGTGTTAGTTAATCATGGTGTCAACTTGAATAAAGAACACCTATGTGCCCCCTCGTCAAGGCAGGCAAGCTGGCTGTCTCCTCCACTCACAACTGGGTCTCCATACACATACTCCCCTATTCCTCTCTAGAATGTGAGCCCTTCTAGGGACACAGCAAATGGATCTATCTGATTTATTCCCAAATCTCCAGAACCTAGATGTACATGTGTCTTAATAAGTGGTCATTTAAGATTTGTTAAATGAATAAATACAAATTTCCTTTATCCAAAAAAAAAATTTGCTAACATTTTGCTTGAGCACAATTCTGGGTGTGTCTGGTTGATAGAATTAATGAAGGGGGAAGAGCCACCCTGAGTATGTTTGTCACCAACCAGTAAGCTTGTAGCTTGGGAAGAATATAAAGGGAAAGAAGAGGAAGGAAGTCTCACTTCTGTTTCTTTGAAGGAGCTCCAGACTTCACCATTGCCATTGGATAGCCATCTCCTGGCATCCACTGCAAGTTCTACAACTTTCTATCAGAGACTCTTCAGTCTTCTGGCAGTTTAGGGGCCTCATGAATGCCTCTGTGAGTGGAAGAATCAATTATCTTAATTAAAAAAAAATAACACTAACTCTTGAAAGAATAGAGATTTGCAAAATGAGGAACTGAATTTGAAAGCTCAATTTACTCTCCCTACCACTATCTCCTTCGTTTCTGTTATTTTCATCATAGTGTTCATCAACTGGACAATAATATTGCTTGTTTGTTTCTTATTCATCGTTTGTCTTCTCTTCCCACCAGAATGTAACCTGCATGAAAATAGGAATCCTGTCTACTTTTATTATTTATATGTTATCATTACTACAACGATACCTGGAAAAAGGTGGTTACTCAAAAATATGTTATTCAAATGAATAAATGAATGAATGAGATTATTATCAGAAATTAAAGAACAAGACAAGAAGAGCTAAGGTTAGCATTGCTGATTGTATTCTGAAATATTATAGTGACAGGATCCAAAATGTGGCAATGAGAAGTAAAGTAGAATGCTCAGGTAAAGGTGAGAGTAGGGGGAGAAGAAAGAGATACAATTAACAAGCTCTGGATTTGGAAAAGAAGGGTAGAGGGAAGAAACAATTTTAGAGAAATATGGTCTATGAAACAGAAGCAATGGCTTCTCACTTCACTTGAGAAGAATAGAACTGTTCAACTAACCATTAATTCTCATCAGGCCTAACTTTTAATTTCTAAATTCTAAAGAAAGATTAGCCCACTGTGTTTTCAGTGCATGGCAACTGTAGATGGCAAAGTACATCTGTATAATAGTAAGCATTTCCTGGCTCACAGTCTGGAAAATGTCACTGGCTCATATCCCATGGGAAATGTTGTAAACATTTTAATTACATACCATTCTGCTTCTGTCTCTTATTTTGTGTAGGAAGAAGGTTCCTGTTACATTCTCCTTCCTCAGAGATACAGACAGAATGTAGCGAACACACGGCCCTACAATATTGCTCACTTCAGTGAAAGTATTTAGATCTGTATATGGGCAATCTATCTATGTCTCTAGCTATCTCTCTAGGTGTGCATGTGCATACAGAAAACATAGTTCTTGATTTAGGCTAATATTTCACAATTTATCAACAAAATAGAGATTCAAGAGATCTTCCAATTCTAAATTTCAGATGATGCAATGCTCCAGGAAGCAGTGAGTGGTTTTCATTAAGAGTGCAGTTACTCATTAAAGACTAGAACATAAAATGCAGGACGATGGATCAGATATTCACCGCAGTCTGAAAGACATCAATGTGTGCTGAAAAACATGTTGTGAGCTGTTGAAATATTTTTTTAAAAAATCTGAAAGATGTTTATCTAGATTGAGTTATTCAAACACTGAGAAACATAGTGCATCATAATATGTGGTTATTACCAATGCTAAAGAGTAGAAAGATTTTCACATCTTTAATATAATTCAGTAAAATTTGAATACTTTGGGCTTGGCATGAAATGATTTCTAGTCATCAAATATATTCTTAAAAATCTTTTAAGAAAAATGTCAGATAATTTTCACACACAATAATATGGCAACACTGGGACATCATAAGCATTTGTGGGAAAAATTTGAGTGTTTTATGCATATTTTAAAAAACTTATGCTAAATTTATCCAAGCTAGTTCACCATCATCACAATGTGTATTAACAGAAATGAATGTTTCCCAACTGCCTGATTGAAATCTCCCCTCGAATGTCTACTGACCATTTAGAATGTGACTCATTTAGAAGGAAAAGCAAAAAATAAACAAAACAAAAACTCTATACACTCACTCCAAATTTTGCCTATTTCCCATACTAGTAATGGTCATTGTATCTGGGCCAATTATTCAAGTCTAAAATGTCTTCACCAGGCATAGCTCTGTTTTCCTTTCTCTGTATTTAATTCCTTAACAAAGTATTTTATCACTGTTTTGGAACTATTTTTCTCTATATAACTGATATTTGATATTTATACTACCAACAAATATGTTAATTTCCCATAATTTAATTTCCATAGTGACGTGAAGAGTTCCAACAGGGTCCTCTTCTTAGAGAACCCTATACATTTCAAAAGCATCGACCTGGGAATCCAACCTTCAACACATGGGCCGTGGCAGACTATTCCATATCCAAACCACAGCAAGAATAAAATTAGCATTTTTATTGTGATTGAAATACAAATCAGGGCCTCAGTACAGAATATGTAAAATGCCAAGATACAATTCAAATTACATGTGAGGAACCAGGCATATTTTATCTTCATGTTTAAAGGAAAATATTGTTAAAAAAAATCACAGCAAACATGACAGAATCATTATATTCGTCAGAATAACATATTTAAGATTTAATCAACCATTCTTTAATAGGCAAATGAAAAGTCTCATAGCAAATACAAAAACAGAAAGTCTTAGTGAATAAAAATAATATGCAAAGACATATCAGATATTTTAGAACTGAATAATATGAAAATCAAAATAAAAGTTAACTGAGTGAGATAGAAAAAAAGAAAATGGGAACAAAAAAGGTAGATATGCAAAGATAGGCAAGTAAGGAGATATTCTGAAGAATAGAATGAGAAAAGAGATTTTAAAAGATGAACAGATTCTCATGCTCTTGTGGGACAATATCAAAGGACTTCACATATGAATCAAAAGCCAAAAAGAGGTGAGCCAGGTGTGGTGGTGCAAGTTTGCAATCCCGTAACTCTGGGACACTGAGGCGGAAAGACTGCAAATTCCAGCCCATCTCAGGCAACACAATGACTTTGTAAATCCTGTCTCAACATTTTTATTTTAAAATACTCAGGTTCAGGCCTCAGTAACCCAACCACACACATAGTCAAGAGGAAATGGAACAACATTTTGGAAATGATGCAAAAACAAAACAAAACAAAACAAAACAAAACAAAACAAAACCCTTCTACTTCTCAGAAATATATGGCCACTAAAAACACTCTTTAGAAATTAAAGTGAAATAAAGTTATTCTCAGATGAAACTAAACTAAAAGTTTTATCACTAGTAAAAAAAATCTTGATACACATCTGGGTAAATATTAAAGGTTATTCTTTTCAGATTAAATAATACATAATGATAAAATGGTGACTTCATTAAGAAAACAATAAAGGTAAATGTTTTTCTCATTTAAAGACAGAACTTCAGAATGCTTGAACTAAAACTTAGAGCACCTGTTACTGTTTCTGTAAATCCCCAAATCCTCATGGGCCCTTAGGATTGGAAGGTGATTGGCTCACAGGTACCTGAAAAGTGTTAGTGAATTAGATCACCGATGAGTTTTTGACTGACTTGCTGTTAGAAGACAGTACCTAGTCTGCAGAGGTGGGCCACTGGGGGTGTGTCCTGGAAGGGTTTACCCTTCCCTGCCCCTCTCTACAAGCTTTCTCTGCTCCCTGCGGCCGTGCCACGAGCAGCTTCTCCCCTGCCAGGCTCCTCTGCTATGCTGCCCGGCCTTGGAGCCAGCTGACTGAGGACTGAAACCTCTACAAACCATGAACTAGAATAAACATTTCCTCCTTTAAGTTCTGGCTATTGGAAGTTGTGTGTCAGTGAAGAGAAAGTAACTGAGACAGGACCAAAAGGAAAAACGGGCAAAACTACCACTACAGTGTGAGAATTCGATGCTTGCCTTTCATTAATTGAAAGAAGAATGGAAAAATAAATCAGTAAGTATACAGAACTGAAAATCATCATCAACCACACGCACCCAAGTGATGTTTACAGAACATCTAACAACAGTAGAACATATCTTCTTTCCAGGTATATACAGAATATTCATCAAAGTAGATATTATTAATGGAAATTTAAAAATACAAGAACTGAAATCCAACAAAGCATGTAAAGTATAATGAAAAATAACATCCTAAAACCATTCTCATTTCAAAGTGCTAAACTTATTTACTCCCCTGGGTCCTACTGAGCATGAAGCTGGCATTTTCTTCTCCTGTAACTTGAAGCTCAAATATCATCTCTCAGAAAGGATCCTTCTCTAGCTGTCCTTTCCTAGTGCCCCCTAGCACGTCACCTTACATTCTTCGTTCAATGCACTTTTCATAAGTTATAATTTACTGGTTTATTTATGGCTTCTGTATATTTGCTTTCACTCCATTGGTTTGCAAGCTTCTGGAAAAACTTATCTGTCTCATGAATTCCATTCTTCACGCATTTCCTAGCAAATCCTAGGCTTTTATTTAGTAATTACTCAGGAAATAATGAACCGACTTAAATATAGGCCCTCTATCTTAGGAATAAGACTGCTCTTTAAGGTTTTGTTAAAATAGTAAAGCAAAGCAAACACACAGTATAGTACTTCTTATAGAGCAGTATTTCATAAGTTACCAGGTGACACTGTTGTTCTTATTTAGCATCCACAATAATCTGAACTGCATTTTAAGAAGTAAATTAGTGTCTTTTCTGCATAGACCATGTATTAATCTATTGCCAAGTGTTCTGGCCCCAACTAATTTCCATGTAGTATGTTTATTCTAGAGTTTGCTACACCACGAAAGAAGCCAGGTGGCAAATGGGAAAGGTAAACAAAATCATTTAATAGTGCTCTTTCTACCACTTCAAGCTACATAGTTACACTACTTATGTGTTTTCAGTAATCACTTATTAGCAGTGATTCTGGAAAGTATTTCAAGAGTATGGCATTATTATTACCTGTAAGTATGATAGTAACAAGTATTATTCAGGAATGTATCTTACATATTTTCACGCTAAGAAAGGACGATTTCAATGCTTCCATAATTTGCATGAACATATTTCAGAAACATGTTTCAGGAATTTTGGAAATTTACATTATAATAGTCAAAAATATCAACAGGGTATTTAGCTCAAAAAATACAACTGTTTCACATTCGAAGGTGAGTTTTGATTTATAGCATAACAGTCAAATTCTTCAACCTCGTACTTAAAAACCCTGTCTTTTTTCAAATTTCCCTATGTAAGAAACATTTTAAGAGAACATTTTTACTCAGCAAAACATTAGTTATATTCAGTCGTACCAGTCTAAATTTTAACATTTGATTCAGAATATGAAAAACTCTCTTGCATATGTTCATATCAAACCCCTAAATCATAATCCATAAAATGTTAAGTCATCAAATATTTTTTAGGGAAAAAAAATCGAGGAGAATTCAAATAAAAGAGGGAAGAGTTGCTGTGTTAGAGTTGAAAAATTATAGGTGAATTTTATTTTCTAAATTTTTGAGTTACTCATATTTTCTACAATGTATAAAATCAAGAAAACAAACAACACTGAAAGTTGTAGTAGGAACCATGGAGGGACTTCTATTTTTTAATAAAAGTACAAATAAGATGGCTTTTGGTTCTTCCTTCAAAATCAACCTCAAGGAAACTACAAATGCAATGAAGAATTCCAATTACAAGAATTAAGGACTAAAATAACATAAAACCAGAAATGCAATGAAGAATTCCAATTACAAGAATTAAGGACTAAAATAACATAAAACCAGAAATGCAATGAAGAATTCCAATTACAAGAATTAAGGACTAAAATAACATAAAACCAGAAATAAAAAAGGCACAATAGTAAATAAGCACAAGAAAACTGTGGCTAGAAGCAAGCTAGTGGGGAAGACGGTTCATGCGATTGTAGGCAGGGATGGAAAAGACTGCAGCACGGCTAAGGGACACATTCACATCAGTGACTCACAAGACGTCATCTCTGTAGCAGCAATAACTTCATGGGACAGGGGTCACTTGTTAGAAATTCGAATTTTATAACCCTGACCCACATTGTACTTTTTCAGAAACTTTGGAAGTGGGTTACAGAAACCTTTAACAAGCCATCGAAGTGATTTTCATGCACACTCAAGTCTGAAAATTTCTGCTTTACAGAAAGCATTTAATTTTTTTTTTCAGCTTTAAGGTAATCATTACCTGTCATGTGCTGGAGCAGCATCGCTTTAGGTATTAACCTTCACAAGACAAGTTAATAGCCCTACTTAATTTATATGTGGGGTCCCCCTTGTCATGATCAGGGATATCTATTTCTCCTTCCCTCTCATTCTAATTCCACAGGTATGGTGAATTGGCATCTAAGGACACAGCCAGCTCCCAAATCTTTCTGCTACAAATTCAAAGGTAATTTCCTTGTGAGATGACTTCATTTATGGAGTAACTGACAGTGAAAAGAGTGGATAGCAGTGGTTCTCTCTAGGGGCTCTCTTTGCTTGTGCCCTATTCCTGCCTTCTCCTTAAGATCAATAGAAAACACGGCACCCTAGTCAAAACCTTCCAAAATGCCTAGTAACCAACCATAGCTAGTTAAACTCCCTACCCCCAAGCCTGACCTAAAAGATAAGAATAACTGTTATAAATTATGCTGAGCAGTAGAATTGACCTGCTGGATAAAGTTCTAAAACAAAAGCAGCAGCACCACTGACCAATTATGTAAACATCTCATCAGTGGGACTAGATTTCCATTTTTAAAGCCCCCTTGGTGAGTGCAACCTGCGGTCAATAGAAATACTGGGAACAGAACAAACACTGGAAAATAACCATAAAATAATAATGGAAATTAGGAAGTATGACACAAATGTCAAAGAAGAAGTGAACTCTATTAAACTAAAAATTGTAATTCCACATTTTGGCAACATTTTGGTAAGCCTTACATTATTTTAAAATAAAAGTTGAAAAAGTAAAAAAAAAAATAAATTTAGAACATAGTGCTTGGGTAAAGAAGCTATAAGATACATCATTCAGCACAGTTGATGAATAAAGTAGATGGGTGATCAAGTGAATAAAAACAGAAAATGACAAAAAATTTTAAAATATAGAAACAAATTACAGAGAAGTGGAGTTTAGAAGCAGAAATGCTACAAAATAGGAACCCAAGAAAGCCCAGAGAAAGAGCCAAATAACAAGAGGCAGGAGAGAAGCAACAAGGAAAGCAAGGGTTTAAGTATTATCCATTATGCCAATGCATTTAATTTACAAATGAAAATAGCTGTATTTTCAAGATACTTTTCAAAATTTGCATCTACTCAGTACTTTTAATAGCTCTGTTGAAAGAGACTATATTTTTTAAAAACATCTAAAGGACAGATTCCTATTTTTTCCTTAAGATTAAAAATTTTTTAAAAATCCTTGTCCAAAATAATTTCAAAAAAGAAAACTGTAAATCAAGAGATTAGTTTTCTATGTGGGCAAATGAAGCGAATCTTTCGGTGTTAGGAAGTATTTTTATTTTACTGATAAACTAGGGCTGTGTGTTTATTTTCATGTGTGCAAGAGGAATTAATTTTAATGGTATCTAATGGAGTTTAATAACTGGTTATATTTCTTTCTCACACTATCTAACATTTTGTGGTTCAATTTGTGGTTCATTTTAGATGGAATCTTTAACTTCATTACATGCAATTTGTGAACTTACACGTGTATCTCCTATACCTTTCTATATACTTTCCTTCGTTGTTTTACTTTATTTTAAACCCATTCTATCACGTTGTACTAAACTTTGTATTTCAACCTAAATCCAAGTCAGAAGACAGTATTTAAATAAAATATCAAAATACAAAAGTGTTTACAAACACTAATAAATTTAGGAAAATTTCAAATTCATCAAATGTTTCACTGTAAAAGTGAAACAAAAATACAAGAAAAGTTTATGATAGGTAATGTTGTTATGGTACAGCCATCCTTTCTATTAATCTGAAATTCAGGCTATCGAAAACAAATAGAGATGTTTAAGAAAAAATAAAGACAATTCTGCACATGTGGTGGGGAAGGGGAAACCCTACCATACGCAACTCAAGACAAAAGACTAATGCGTGAACATATAAAGTAAAGCCCGAGATCACTGGGTTAAAACCAGTCAAAATTGAGCACAGATACGAACGCATTATATACAAATGATAACATATAAATGAATTTTAAACATTAAAATAAGAGCTTCAATCTCATCCAGAGAAGGGATGGGCATCTAGGACCACACTGCCTACCCCTAGCACTTACCCTATAAGTAGTTATTAAAATGCTGCTGACATGCTCTGTTGAAAGAGAGAAAAGGGCTGGGGATTTAGCTCAATGGCCTAAGTGCCTGCCTGGCAAGCACAAGGTCATGAGTTCAATCCCTGGTGCCGCAAACAAAACAAAACAAAACAACAACAACAAAAAAAACAGAAAGCGAGAGAAATACTGTATTTTTTTGCTGATGGGAGTTTCTTTGTAGTGTGATCTTACTATAGGCAGCTAAGTCAGATAAATTTTAATACACAATCAGAGAGGGACTGTGTTCTCGACGAAGTCCGTGAAAAATGAAGATATCAGAATTGTTCCTGGAGGTGAATCAGAGAAAGCCCAGGCCTCAAGAGAGAGATGCAAAGGCTCAGCCTCCATGCCTCCCTAAGGAACAAACGGTAACTTGGAATTACACAGTAAGTAGCACCACCACGTCCAGTAAGTCCAGGCAGGCATCAGTCACCCAGATGTGTGACCAAAGCATCTGGATGCATCCCTTCCCAAACGTGCTTTTCTTCTTTCCAGGAATCCTTGCTGCACGACCCACTGCCCTACTGGATCAATATTAGCTAAGCAGCTATACCTACAATCTTTAGGTTGACTATAGTTTGAACCATGTTGTGCCACACTGTGACCTTGTATAAATTACCCCCTTTAGAGACCCTTCTTGTCTCTGACGAGCTATCTGTTAATAAAAGTCTTCTACTCTTAACCTCTGTTTTCCCTTAGAATTCCTTCTTCAATTTCTGGGGACATGAACTTGGCACATCTGACATCTAGTAGGTTGGGATTTATATTTCTGCTATATCAGTCTGGTGTTAAATATAAAAACGAGACATGCACACAATCTTGTATCTATCACTTCCACTCTAAGTATCTATTCCACGTATATTGTGACTGATGAATTAGTATTAACAAACCTAACATTATTATTGATATTTCTATTGATAGTGTTACCTGTCTTATGTTCTCTTTAAAATATAACATCAGACCTTTCTTTAAAAGAGAAGGAAAGAAAATGATCTGTTAGGATACAGAGCAGAGTTAATCATGTATTTCATCAAATATTTTCTTAAGAAGTTCTGTACGTATGAAAGTGTATGGTAAGAGGGAAGAAGAGCAAAAGGAGGAATTACTGATAAAACAATCACACTTGAATGCATTATCGGTATGAAGAGATGCAAGGTACTGGTCATAGTAGCTATTTCTGGAGAAGCCAGCTGAGTGGAAGAAAATTAGGGAAAAAGGGGAAGTTTATTTTCAGTATACATATTTTCTATCATTTAGATTGTACTTCATTGGCTGGTATCATTCATGTCTCCTTTTTACTCCATTTGAAACAAAAGCATTGTGGGATAGACACAAGGTGTTGTATGTCTCAACCATGGCTGTACAATTAGAAGCAGCAGTGACTTTCAGAAAAACTACATCTCTGTCAGTTTCATCCTGCACAATTAAATCAAATATGGGGGCTTGGATATATATACTATAACATATAATATATAGTATCTGATATAAATGTAAATGTATTCAATGTAATTATAATTAAATATAAATGATTTATATATTAAATATTATGGCCTATTAAATATTTAAACATAACATATATACTTGAAACCTCCCTGTGATTCCAGTATGTAAACTGAATTGAAAACCACAAGGTTACACTAATCAGAGAGTCCTTTATGCGGCAGCCAGAGCTCATTCTGATTTTGAAAGTTGGGTCGGCCCTAGAAAGATGAATATCACCTGGCTAAAGTTTAGATTGCACGTATGTATCTTAAGCCATCCGGCTAAGTGAAATAAAAGCAAGGTAATACAGCTAGAAAGAAGAAATGGGAGAGTTACAAGTGGCTGATTATTCTCTGAGTAAAGCAATAAAAGACATTTGTGATATTTATTACAATCGTTAGTGCAGGCATATGTGACACATTAGGTGGCATGATAGTTAAGATAAATATCCCATTATATATTTAAAATTATAGCTGATGAATTTCAATACATACATGACACACTGCTAAGTACTATTAACTGTACAGTACCATCAAAATGCCTTGTGCAAAATACTGCAGGGACTCTGGCCAGTGTCAAACTAAGAAAATCTCACTGATTTTATTTTAGACAGGAAAAGGTGACACTTTCCCAACGCAAGGCTACATTTCTCAGCGTGCAGTGAAACCAAAGGTAATGGAAAGGTACTACACATATTCTTGAGGCTGCAGACATACACCGAGTGTTTGACATGTTACATCAGTGAATATTTTTACTGAATTTTAATATCATTCCTTTAGTAAGATTTTGTAAGTCAGTCAAATTCAAGCCTATGGATGGATGTTAAAAAGTCATTTTTCTCTCCTATCCTTAGGTACATGTATGAAGCATTTTCAATTCATATATTTTAAAAGGCTGATGAAATCTGCCTGTGGCAATGCCTAGAACACCCAGACAATTTTTCAGGCTAGAAATTCAATGAATCTGTTTACCATAATTCCCTTCTGTGGGCAAGAAGTCATATTTAAATCATGCCAGTGTTTGACTAATTCATACCTCAGTGATAAATTATACTGTCTGAAAAAGTCAAGTTTTTAACTTTATCATATAGTCTAGAGAGAAAGGTGTTTCCAAATACTCCAAATTGATCTTGGTTATATTATTGTCACATTTGGGCTTTCAAAATATTCACCATGACAATTACAGGCAAAATGGCTCCACTTTGTTCAAAGCAGAATGACAAGCTCTTAAAGTAGTGCTTACTGTGTCAGGGTGGAAGGGACTTGTCTCGTGAAGAGAAGAGATGGTCTCAAAGGTCAAAGCAGTTTTTATAAGCTTTGAAAGGCAGGGACCACAGTTAACAGACATACACTTCAAGGATATTCTGAAACTTTATATTAAATGCCATAGAACACTGAGGCCAAGTGTAAAACAATAGGGATTTTGATGGACACAGAAATTGTGTAACATTAGCTAAGATTCCTTTTCGTTAAAAAGTAAGATATGGATTTTCCAGAATCAAGATATTGTGACTGCTTCCAACTCATTCATAGTTATGGCACAGGGATACCCCTAAATATTAGTTGAATAAAATGTTGGTGAAGGCATTTATCCATAATGAATGACATATGTCCTAAAGTGATCCAAAAAATGTAAGAGGAAAAATGAGATAAGATTTTTCTGCGGATGCTCCTAGGACAAGTGTCAAAACTGGAATAAAGCAAATCCTTCCTCCGAAACAAGTGTTCACCTGTCAAAATTTCTTTTCTTAAGTAGCTACAAGAAGTATTCAGCAATTTTATAACCCTCTTGGTGGCAGCAAGCCTAAACTTTCAAAAATTGTTCCTTATTATTTCAAATTCTCTAAATTTATTTATTTCAAAAATTTACTCTTTTAAATACCACTTAAAAAAATTTAAACAAAAAATGAATCCTAAGCGTTAGAATAATCATGTTGTGCTCCACACGCACACACACACACACACACAAACACAGGGACACATGTATTTTTAGCACAATGAATCCAGCTTTTCCAGTGAAACAAAAATATAATAGAGATTTTCAGTATTCAGTAAGATAGACCTTTAAGCATGTAGTTTTTTTCAGTTATCTTACTTTAAGATAAATCTGTCATGAGATGATTCATTTTTCACAGATATCTCTCCCATGAGTCTTATGATTGGCTCATTTAATTCATTCGAAAAAGATATGAAAAAATTCATAGTCACATGTTTCAACATCATACTATATTTATGCTTGACGAGAGACATTATTATCCTCGTTGTAAAAACAACCACAATGTATTCACCCACATCACTTTCAAACAGGTTCTTCGAATACCCACTTGATACTAATTCATGTAGTCTTATAAAATACTTATTTTTGTTGCCCCAATTGCATACTATATCAGTTACATGCTTGTATTGATGAAAAAATAATAAAATAATGGCTTTTCTGTATGTGATATCTTCCTGGGGAATTCGTTTAGGAATGGGCGAGCGTGAAAATGATTGCCACTAGATGTCACTATAAACAGACCATTTCCTCCAATACAGATCTACTTTTTTCCATTTCCAGATTGCCTGGACTGTTTGTGGAAATTTTTTTCTGGCAGTATTGATTCATCTAATCTCTTGTTTGTTTCATCAAAGGTTGCTAACTGCTAACTTTAGATCTTCCCTTGTGTCCCTTTGCAAATGTGCAAAATAGGTGTTTTTTTTTTTTTTCAACAAAATCACAGCACAGGGATTTCAAAATTGTCACCATTTGATTAATTAGGTGATAGTATCATGCAGAGTCAGTCCGCTTATTATTTCTTAAGAAAGATTTTGCAGTGAGTTTGTGTCTCATTAGAGAATGGAGGGCCAGATTAATGTACATATGATACAACATTTAATTAGAGTCAGATTTTTCACAGAATAG
The DNA here is from genome assembly GCA_004365215.1 of Cuniculus paca. NCBI lineage: Eukaryota > Metazoa > Chordata > Mammalia > Rodentia > Cuniculidae > Cuniculus > Cuniculus paca. The sequence goes on along the minus strand of RJWT010007690.1, from coordinate 8,474 downwards.
ATAATTTGATTGTGACAATGAAGATAGCAATTAATTGAGTTCCTTTTAGAGAGCATCTAAGGGGCTTGAGTTGAAGAGAAAGCCTGCTATGATTTTCTTGTATCAAAAGCAGAAGGACTCTGGATTTACAAGATTGCCTAGTTAGAAAGACGTTAGAAGCTTTCCAGTTGGTTTAGGTTTCTTTTCCATTTTTCCATTTGAAGCAGAATTTCTGTGAATTCACGAACAGGATCTACAGGAAGATGAAATTTGCGGTTCAGAGAAAGTTTTGGCAACTATATTGCAATTATATTTTTGTGCCAATCTTTTAAAAGTACTCTGGCCTGAAAAGGGATATGCAACCAAACCAGCTAGCGAATTCCATACCACATTTTTCAAAAAGTTATGTGTCCTCCAGTTAATTTACACATACCAATGAGGAATATCAGTAATCAATATCAGTAATCAGTAATGAGGAATATCAGTAATCAACTGCTAAAATGTCCTTAATAATAGACTGGTAAAGTCAGAATAACAGGAGAGGCTGAGTAGTCAAACTTCCTTGTTAGCTGACATTTAAAAATTCACATTTTAAAAGTGACATTTAGCAGATGAGATGACGATGCAAATGAAATCTATATTTAGGGAGGGGTGAAAACAGCTTCTAATTTGAACTAATTATGTATTCTGTTCTACCTGTGGAAATTCTGCTTAAGTTTACCCAGGGTTCTTTGCCAATATTGTCTTTCCCCCCTCTCTTTCCCTCCTCTTTCTCCTGCCACTTTTTTCATCTCCACTCCTCTTCCTACACCATGCAGTCCCTTCTTCTCACACTTTGTGACCCCTCTTCTCCTCTTTTCCTCCCTCTGTGCAACTAGAAGTCACAGATACGGAGAAACTCTGGCGAAATGTCATTACACACACCACCGGGTGACAACCAAAAACTGCTACCATTCCCTCAATGAGCCACCTCAGATGGGTTCCAGTCAAGGCCTCTAAGGTCCCTGACCCAGGTCCCACTTGACTACAGAGACCAGAGGGTACAATCACTCAAAGGAACCCATTCAACTTACAAAACTGCAGAGAAATGAAAAATTACTATTTTTATGCCATTAAATTTCAGTGTGGTTTGTATTGACCAGTAAATAAATCAATCAGTAGGCTGTTTGTTTTTGAAGGAAAAAGAAAAAAAATCCTACAAAACTCCAGAGACACAGAACTTGAAAAAAGGCCTTTGATCTTCTGCCTTAAGATTATGGTTAGCAGCATATTCTTTCTCAGCTTTTCAGATGGAGTTTTCTTTTTATTAAGTTTGAGCTTTGACATATTTTTTACCTCATTTGTCACTGCTATCAATTTTACTTTCATCTATTGTCACTTTAAAAGTTGGGCTCTCTTTACTTTTATTTCAAATTTAAATGGCACTAAACAAAGGACGAAACAGTGCTTACAATATCTACACACTTAAAAATACACTCTACATCATACTTTATGAATATGCATATTAGAGAAGTCTGAGCAACAAAAGAATTAAAATTTGTCAAACCATGAGCATGGGCACTGGGCTCCTTACCCATCTCTGATATGGCTCTTTGACTTTTAGTCAAAGTTTGACAAAAATTCTCAAACTTAAGTACACATGCAAATCTCAGGGAGATGTATTAACATAAATATTTGGGCATAGGAAACTTGAATTTGGGCCTAAGCTTCCACCTTTTCAATAACTCTCCCAAAAAAAACAAACAAATTGAGTAAAAGGGGTCTAGAATGTTACCATTTTGTGTATCATTCACCACCATTCTCTATCTGTTTCCATTTATTAAGTCATGTGATGCTGGGGTAGTAGCATTATTTATATGCACTCCAGGAAAAGAAATAAGAAAAGTAGTGACATGATTTTCTATCAAATCTTTGGCCCCTCCTTTGCCCACTTTTCTCTTGGTCTTTCTCAGTGACCTCCTTGCGTCTGCAGTCTACTCTTCTCACAATAAGAGCTACTAAACTTTGGAACTTGAGCCAGAGAGTGATTTTTCTACATTTGTTTTCAAGATGTACTGGTGCTAGCTATGCACAGGTCCTGAAAAATGTTGTTATTTATTGGTGGTGTTAGTGGGATTATGTGATTCAGTTGCACTTCTTTCCATGATGTATTTTTCTCCCCAGAGTGTCTCATATTTTCTCATTCTTTTGATTTCTTCCAATGGCACTCTGGATCAACCCAGCATCATTTCTCTTCACTCCCCCCAAAAAGTCATTTTACCAGCAGGCCTATGCCTGCTCTCACTGACACCCAGCCTTGCTTAAAGTTCAGCCTGCATGTCTCTTAGGATGTAGATAAGCTTTTGCTACAAGCCTTCCAAGATCTTGAGCAGTCCATCTCTGAATCCTCATTTCCTCTTATTACTTACTGTCAGTTTTTAGCTCTAGTCACTGGATATTTTCAGTCTTTCAGAACTGATAAACTCCAACTGTAGCATCAGTCTTCGGTAGGCAATCCTCAAAATCAATCTCCATCTCTCTCTCTCTGTACCCTCTTACATTTTTCTCCATCTCACTCAAAATTCACTCTTCAAGGAACCATTCTCTGTATCTTAAGTGTAATCTCTCTGTCTCTGTCTCTGTCTCTGTCTCTCTCTCTGCCTCTCTTTCTTTCACAATGCCAAGGACTGAACTCAGGGTTTTGCCCATACCAGGCCAGTACGCTATCAATGAGTTACATTACCAGCTTATGTTCTCCCTATTTTAATAGATTACAGCACCAGTCTTCCTTTAAAAATTAGCTCTAATTTTGTATTTGTGAATACGATTCTTTTTCATTAGACTGGAGATTCTATCAGTTGTGTCTAGTTCTATATACTATAGTTTCCATAGCTCTTTGTATCCTGCCTAGAGCAAAAAGGAGTGCTCAAGAACTTGATGGAGGCCAGGTGTGGTGGTGTACTACTCTAATCCCAGCACTCGGGAGGCTGAGGCAGGAGGGTCATTGTGAGTTTGAGACCAGCCTGGGCTACAAAGTGAGCCTAAGGTCAGCCTGAACTACAAAGTGAAACCCTGTCTCAAAAAACGACCAAAAAGAAAAAAAAGAAAGAAAGGAAAAAGAACTTGATGGAGGAATAGGACATTCCAAGCTCCTTTTCTTCTTGTTCACCATATTTAATCTAATCCATTCTTTTCCTTTGTTTGAGCTGGCTTCCTTGATGTTGTACTCTCATTTCATCAAGAAAAGGATAAACAAAAAAAAAAAAAGAAAGAAAGAAAAGGATAAACTAACATTTGGTGATATCTTAGTACATGACACTCAAGAAAACTCTTCACCTTTCTAATATTATAATCTTTCCTAGTTTCTGCAATCAGTTTCACTAGCTGGTTCTGGTTTTGGGAAACTACACGTCTCTCTAATATCACTCACCTCAATCTAGGTTTCTAACTCTCTCACAAATCTATCTTTAATTTTTATCACATGACTTCCTTCTAATTCATGTTACAACATTACGTTATGAAATTACTAATCCCTGGGATCCTGGTGGGTGTTGCAAATAATCACATCAATTTCAACATTAGTTAAAATATCACTACAGCTTTTTGAATGGAAAACAGAAAAAGGACATTCCTACATATTGGAAATTTTTCCTCTCTTTGGAATCAAATGAGTGGACAATAAACCAACACATCTGGCAGGTCTTTGAAAAGAATCAAATATCATGAAGCCTAAATTCTCCATGCACATAATGATGCCCTGTTTCTCTCCTCAGTTTTGAGCTCAAGACTAGCAACAATTGGTCAGCAGGATGCTTCTAGCCTAAGGCTTTTCTCTCCCTGGGTCTGCTCTTGCCAGGCAAAGCCAGGGAAATATACCTGATCAAGCATTTATAGTTCATATGAATTTCACCTCAAGCAAAGAAGCGGAGTCTGCAATAACCAGCTGAATTCAGGTGTAGCTGAGTGCAACTCGGGGGACTTTTTCCGGCTCACAGTCCTTTCCCGTTAAGACTGTCTCACAACAGGACTAGATCTGGCCTTTGCAAACCCTGTGCACCTGACTGTGGGTCTCATTCTAATTTTGTGTGTTTCAGATCTGCCACCCATCTGACAACTCGGTAGGCATTATATATTTAAGAACAGCACTAGCAACTAGAAAAGCAATCACATTCAAGGTCAAGTTAAGTTGTGAAAAGATTCTTGTGTGAAGGAGGTAAATTGACACATCCTGATGGCTGTCAAAAATATTTCTGTTCTAAGACAGAATTATTTAGGTTGTTTTAAGTTCTGAATCTATTATCAATATTTTAAAAAGGAAGAAAAAGATACAAATTGCTACGAGTGTAATTTTGAAAAGAGAATTCTATTTAAATGAATGAGAGGGCAATGTTCATCTCTATATTGCATCTCTTCTTATATTCTGTCTGGGTATTTCTATGTTTGTGCATACGTGTGTGCATCAGAAATACATATAGCTCAAACGGGGGAGGGTAGTAATTTAGAGTTTGAGAAATATTTAAAAAAAATAAAGATTACAAAGTTGATTTCCTTTACTGTATCTGTTACCTTTTTTTTTTTTTACCTTTTTAAAATTTTTTATTTTTTAATGTTTTTTTTTTAACCTTTTTTTTTTTTATTGGTACCTGGGATTGAACTCACAACCTCACGCTTCCCAGGCAGGAGCTGTGCTGCTGAGCTAAATCCCCAGACCCTGTATCTGTTATCTTTGACTTTATTTGTAATGGAACATGCCTATGCACACTACAGATTTCTTATTGTCTAGAAATGAAAAACAAGAACAAATATAACTACAAATGTATGGAAATAAAACATTTTAATATTATAAATTATAAGTGTAATGATATTGTCAGAGATTCACATGACTAAGTAATGAACATTAAGAATAAAGAATTATGTCTTAAAATGTATGTGCATTCTTTCACACACAATTTATTAATACTAAATGGTCATATAACATAAAGATACAGGTTATGTTTCTGCTTCAAGAGCACAAATACTAAACTTGGAGCAATACAGAGAAGATTAGCATGGATCCTGCACAATGATGACACTAATTTGTGCAGCTTTTCATATTAAAAAGCAAACAAACTACAGGTTCAAATGAATAGACTGGCTCTCTTTTAAATGAATTCCCAGTGGAATTTGGAACCAAGAGTAAAATCTACAAATAATGATTTTTTTAAGGGCTGAAAAGGAGAATCTTGTATTGAGCTGAACAAAATAGTTGAGAAAATTAATATAAACATTTAGAAAAGGGTATAACAATCATAATAAAAACAAATCACAAGAAAGATATTAGTCTTCTTGTAGTCAACCTAGACTCACTAGTTAATTAGGCCCTGGTTTTATACTGTAACATTAGAATGCTTTCCTGTGGGGCGTTGGCCAAAGGTATGTATGAGATAATATGCAGAGATAAGGGGCTTTGGAGCCACAAGCCCAAAATCTCCCAGAATGCATGGTTAGAGATAAAAACCTACAGGGCTTTCATCCAAGTAGGATCAAAGCACATTGCCCTGAAAAATGAATGCTCTGCCCCTTTCCTCCCCAAACTTTGATTTATCACTTAGTTTGGTGCCAAGGTCAGTCATGTAACTGCCCACCCTGGCTTTCCTTTGTTCTTCCCCTCTCTTCAACATAAATTCCTGCATAGGTGCCATTCTTTTCTTCTTTATCCTTGCTTCTTGGTTCTATCAATAAAAGGTCACAGAAGTTCCAGTCTGGGAATGGTTTTATGAGACTTCCTACACCGCAGGGTCTCAGTTAAGGGCAGTCCCTCTGGGCACTCTTGGAGTGCGATTAGGACTCTGCCTCTGAGTAATCTCTCATCCTTTTATGCCATGCCACAGTCCTGAACTGTGACACTCTCCATTCTGATAATTAAAGATGACAAACAAAATAAGTGAAGAATAATAAAGGAACTGAAATATAAAAAAAAAAAAACAGGTCAAATCTAAGAAACATACCTCAAAAGCAAAGCAGTCACTTACCCCTACACCTATCCTGAGGTTTTTGGGAAAATATAACTTGGAGGCTCATTTTGATAGCCTCATTTTATAGACACAACATTCACCTTCATCCAGGTGGGGATATCATGTGGTCTTCAACAATCACAATAGCAAAGACAAAAATAAAGAGAATATGAAAAGTAGTGTTAGACTAGGAAGGCACTAAGGAAATCTCCTTCTGTCCTGGTTCTTTGTAGGAAAAACAAATATTTCCCCGTATGAATCTGTACTAAGCTCTTGTAGCCACATGCATTTTTCCTGAGTTATTCTCTTATGCCTGATAAAACTGACAGAAATTTTCAGTGAAACGAACCTTGGATAACATCATTCATGCAGCACTTTCCACCAACCATGGGCTCACATGATGGGATACTGAAAGATTAAGTAGGCAGAAAAAGTTTCAGGCTGGGCTGCGCTAAAAAGATAATTTAAAAGATTCGGTGATAAATTACAACTGAGAAACACACTATTTGAACACTGGCCAACTGGGAAGGACATAGTTTTACTGCCCTAAAACCAATTAACACATACCCCATATGTCAACATTTTAACATCTGTTTTTCTATCTTAATGTGATCAAAATGGATACACCAAAATGCAAAATCATCATTTTTGCCTTAAAATCTACAAAACAAATAAATTTGACTTTCGTTTCATTTTTTATCCTTATTCTATCCTGAACATAAACATGTGACTGTGAATGCTCCATACTGAGATTGTTACCTTGAGTGAACATGGGCAGTAATAGAAGAACAGAATGCTTTGAACATGTATTAGTGGTTGATTGTTCAAGTTTTTGTTCCTGATTGAAAAAAAAAAAAGATGACACCAGTATTTGGCCTTTCCTGTGAAACATTTTTATCTACTTAGTGGATAGCGATAAAGAAGGAGTGCTTATCAAATTTTCAGGTGACCCAGGACTAGAAGGGTAAGTTAACATGACAGTTGACAGAACCAAGAGTCTGAAAAGGCTCAGCCAACAGGGAAGATAGTGAAAAACTCAACAGTATAAAATTTTATGGGAATAAATTCAAATCCTATGGTTATATCAAACAAACAGAAACATTGATCACAAAAACAAAGAAATCTATCTTAATATTGGTTTGTTGTTCAAATGTGATAATTTTTCTTGACCATAGTCAATAATTCCATAATTCAAAAATTTGCAGCAGTAAGTTAGTGTTGCTGGTTTATAAATTACTAAAAGAAACCATAGAGTACTCAATCGGTTCCTTATTCCCAGGTACCATTTACTTCCCTTATTTTTGAAAGACTACTGAATTGTCTTTGATAAACCATTTCTTCTTCAGCCATTTTTATTCATTAAACAATAATAAGGCAAAGCTACCCTTAATTCCAGACTCACACTATATTGTGCATTCAGACCATATTTGACTTTTGTTTTTAATTCAAGGTCTCTTATGTCATAGTACCAGACAAAGAGACAGAAATAAGATTCAGTTTGCCTTCTTTTTTATATAAGCTAAGAGACACTAGGTAATTTATCTCATTAATATTAATATTCACTTTTGAGAAAGATTGACTGAAATCTTTCATGTAATCCTCACTGCATCACTGTAGGAATTGTACAAACTAAATTACATACCTGTAAAAATTGTTGGGTTAAACATTCCTGGCAATATGGCAGATGAAAATGGACAAATCTTCTCACCGCAAACAACTAAAACCACTGGATAAATTACTTTGCCACTATTCAAATTAATCTATGACAAGATTTATTGGTGGGATGAAAGGTATACTTAGGTGAACTAGAGAGTTAACTCTTAAGGTCTAATTAAATGTAGGAAGCCAGACATTGTGGCACAGGCCTGTAATCTCAGCAATCAGGAGGCTGAGGCAGGAGGATCACTGCAAGTTCAAGACCAGCCTGGGTTACAAAGTGAGCTCAAGGCCAGCCTGAACTATATAGTGAGACCCTGTCTCCAAAGAAAAGAAAAATAAAATAAAATAAAATAAATAAATGTAGGGAAACTAAAATTTACAGATTAAAAGTAGAATTGAACAAGAATGGAAAACCTGTTAGAAACAACCAGACCTTAGTATTGAATGCTTCCACCATAAATGCTTATAACTTCAATTTAAATATAAAAGGAAATTGTAGTTTTCAAAAAGCACTAGTGAATAGTGATTTTAAATTCTGTAATGCTGATTCAAACAAATTATCTGCTGATTCTTTTTGGTACTCACAAGTTTGTTTCTTCTTTAAGATCCTTTTATTTTATTTCATGCCTTACAGTCTATCTAGGAACTCCAGTAAAAAGTTGAATGGAAGAACCACGGCCAGGCACTCTTGACTTGTACCTATATTAGTTACTACACTATAGTAGGACAGCAGAGCTACACATAATTAAAAAATGGGTAAATTAGAATCATAGAAAGTGAATCTATAAGTTTATAATCAAAAGGAGGAATGAAGCACAGATGGAAGTACTAGAACATAAATATCATAATGCAATTAAATTAAAA